>BQNB010015542.1:0-62044 GCA_026074375.1 Tanacetum coccineum
CAATTGATTCTTGATTTAATTTTTTATTACACTTCTTCTTCTGTTTGATCGAAGTGTTTTGAATTAGTTCAAGATCCATTAATTAGGGTTTTCATTTCTTACATTCTTTATTCATCAATGGCACCTTCAACAAGCACTATCCCAAACACTCATTTACTTATCAATCCTGATAATTCAGTCAATGATCCATTAAGCATCAACAATTCTGATCATCCTGGAATGGTTTTGACTCAAACACCTTTCAATGGTGGTAATTTTCTGGGTAGGACTAGGAATATTAAGATGGCTTTGGGGGCTAAGTTGAAATTGGGGTTTATTGATGGAACTTGTGTGAAACCTGCAGTAACTAGTAACTGATGTGAATTATCAAAGGTGGATCAGATGTGATTACATGGTAACATGTTGGGTGTTGAACTCCATGATTACAGAGTTATCTGATGCTTTCTTGTTTACACAGTCTGCACAAGAATTATGGAAAGAGATTGTTGAAAGATATGGTCAAAGTAATGGACCACTTCCCTATCAGCTGGAAAGGGAATTAAGCCACATCTATCAAGGTAATCTTAGTATTGCTTCTTATTTCAGTAAGCTTAAAAGGTGTTGCGATGAGTTGCAAACTTGAATGGATTGCCTACTTGTACTTGTAGAAAGATGAGAGAATGTTCTTGTGGTATTCTGGATAAGTTTTTGGAAATGGATAGTAGGTCCAAGTTAATGCAATTCTTGATGAAACTAAGTGATGAGTATCAAGCTGTTAGGAGTCAGATCTTAGGCATGGATCCATTGCCTAATGTGAACAAGGCATACTATATTGTGTAGCAGATAGAGAAACAGAAATAAGTTACTCATCCCTCTTTTGAACCAATAGATTTCTTGCAAATTTGAATGGTAATAAAGCAACTAATAATAGGAGGAAAGAGTTTAAAAGTGGTGGTCCTAATAAAATTGAGTTTAGGAAAGTATGCATAGGATGTAATCAAGAAGGACATCGGGTTGAGCAATGTTTTGAGAAGATTGGTTATCTTGATTGGTACAAAGGCAAAAAGGGCAAGAAAGGTACAAGAATGGTTGCTCAATTGACTTTCGATAAACACATGGCTGGGACACTCCTTTTGATATGGGATATAAAAGTGGCATAGGGATGGGACAGAATGGAATGTTTGATCAAAAACTTGTGGTTGATGTATGTTCAGAAGTGATGAAAATGTTTAAAGGCAAAGCGGTAGCTGATGGGGGTACTGCAAATGCTAATCAATTTCCTCTATGCATTATGTAGGAATATTCTCATGTTTCACCTCTGCTTTTGCTCTGCTTTGTCACCATGGTATGGATGTTAGACTAGATTGGATAAGTGATACAGGGGCCTCAGATCATATGTCCCCTCATTTGCATCTTTTCATGTCTGTCAAAACTCTAAAACATCCAATCATTGTTCACTTGCCTGATGGAAGAACCAAAACAGTCACTATTTTTGGTCAAGTCAAAATCACACCTTTCTTAACACTTAACAATGTCTTCTATGTTCCTGATTTCAACTTAACTTACTTTCTGTGGGTAGATTGATTAGAGATCAAGGACTAGATGCTCACTTTTACCTCAATGACTTTGCCTTTCAGGACCCTTCAACTAATCAAATTATTGCTGTTGGAAAAGGGTCCAAATGCCTCTACATTTGCAAGCCAATTCTTGATCCTACACGTTCTTTCACAATGTTTCTTCTTTCTATCAATCACATGTAAAATCTACATTTCCTATGTCCTTGAATAAGCTTGCTTATAGAAATTATGTTTCTTCTAAGCAGCATGTAGATATTCACACTTTTCATTCTAGACTTGGTCACACTTGTCTCAAAGTTGATTCACATTAGTGACTGTAAACATCTGAATGCTATGGATTTTACTTGTGAAAGTTGTTCATTAGCAAAACATCATAAACTGTCTTTTCCGAAAAGTACCATTGTTAGCTCTTGTGCTTTTGAGTTAGTCCACATGGATCTTTGGGGCCCTTACAAGAAGTCTGCTCTCAACGAAACTCAATATTTCTTTACTATTGTGGATGATTACATAAGGGCTACATGGACATACTTAGTGCATACCAAGGATCAGATATTAACTGTTTTATCTCAGTTTTTGGCTTATATTATTTCACAAAATCTAATATATGGCCCTTATACAGAAGGCCTGCACTCAAAGGTACGCACTCAATAATTTCTTTACTTATTGTGATGATTACGCGCGAGGGTACATATGACATACTTAGTGCATAATCGACACAAGGGATCACGATATTAACATATTTAACTTAGTTTCATTGGCTTATCAATGTCCAGCCTTATAACCACCTCCACAACACAATGAAGTATTGAAAAGAATAGCATAGGCAGCCTTTAAGAAAAACCTGCAAGGGCTATCAGGTTTCCAGGCAAAAATATATCTATTCATTTTTGTGGAACAATGTGTGTTACCTAAACCACCATAATTGTATCAATTAGTAATACCCATGAAAGTGATTGTGTTAGAGAAGACTTCATATAAAAAGTTACACATGTGGACATAGATCCTTCGAGATATAACATGCATCAAATCGGTTCAAGAATTGTTGTCAGCTGTGCTAAGCGTGCCACTATCCCTCGCCTTATAGATGACAAATGCTAGACCAAGAGGTTATTAAAATGTGTGTTGATAGGGTATCCACTAATTCAAAGGGTTACACTCTTTGTGACTTAAGTACAAAACAAGTCTTTCATAAGAGAGATGTTTCTTTTGAAGAGAAGATTTTTCCTTTCAAAAATCAGCATGATTCATGTTCTAGTTCCACTGAAGATATTTCGCTTCTTTACATACATATGAGTGAAGTATGGTACTGCAGCCTCAAACTACTCAGAGATCAGAAGCTGCAAGATAAACAAGTCATAACTAAGCGTTTTTGTGTAATGCGATCAATTATACTGAACCTGTAAACCATATGGCGAACAACTACCTTCTAATTCTATTCCCACAAGAAATCATATCAAGGGATAGTCTTAATAACCCATTCTTGCTCACGCGTGATATAGATTGTCTAGCACGCCACAGAGGAAATATCGATTGGATCCTTTGAGCCCAATGCGCCGACGCGTACTGTCCGAACACAATATTTAGCTGTCATTAAAATAATAAGAACTTATAATGGAACTGAAATTATGAACAAAGCTTGTCTAGCCTTCTTAAGTTCTAAAGGGATTGTACATCAGAAGTTCATGCCTTATACACCTCAGCAAAACGGAGTAGTTGAAAGAAAACATAGGCACCTTTTAGAAACTGCAAGGGCTATCAGGTTTTAGGCTAATTTCCCTGTTCAGTTTTGGGGACATTGTGTGTTAGCAGCTAGCTACTTGATAAATAGAATGCCCATGAAAGTGATTGGTTGGAAGACTCTATATGGATAAAAGCAATGCAGGCTGAACTTAATGCTTTGGAGAAAAATAACACATGGGAGTTAACTTCTTTACCTGCTGGTCATAAAGCTATTTCTTCCAAATGGGTCTATAAGATCAAGTATAAGGCTAATGGGACCATTGACAAATACAAAGCTAGGTTGGTAATCAGAGGTTTTGATCAACAAGAAGGCAGAGATTATAAGCATACTTTTTCACTTGTGGCAAAACTAGTTACTATGAGGGTTCTGATTGCTTTGGCTACTGCAAAAGGTTGTCCACTTCATTAATTGGACATCAATAATGATTTCTTACATGGTTTCATTGATGAAGACATTTATATGCAACCTCCAGCCGGTTACAATGGTGCTTCTACAGGACAAGTATGCAAGTTAAGAAAATTCTTGTATGGTCTTAAACAGACATCCAGACAATGGAATCATGAAGTTTCAAAGTTTTTACAAGCCTTGGGTTTTACTCAGTCCAAAAATAATTACTCACTGTTTGTTAAGAAGCATCAAGATAAAGTATTGGTGTATGTAGATGACATTCTCATTACTCGTAATTGTGAGGCTAAGATATCTTCTACAAAAATGGCTTTGGATCAAAAATTCACTATCAATGATTTAGGACTCGCTCAATACTTCCTAGGCATAGAGATATGCAGAACTGCTCAGGTACTCATCTCAATCAAAGGAAGTATATCTTGGATCTTTTAAATGATGATGGTCTCACTGTTGCTAAACTAGCTACTTCTCCAATGCCAACAAATCTTAAATTATTTTTAGGCAAAGGGAATTCATTATCCAATCCTGGAGCTTATAGAAGATTAGTAGGTTAATTGTTATATCTCACCATGACAAGGCCTAACATATCCTATGTTGTACAACATCTAAGTCAGTTTGTGTCTGCTCCTACTAACCTCCATATGCAAGCTAGACTTCATTTGCTCAGATATCTTAAAGGAAGTGTTGGAAAAGGTCTTTTCTATCCAGTGAAGCCTCATTTACACATCATTGGTTTTTCTAATGCTGACTGGGCAGCTTGTTTGATGACTAGAAGATCATTAACTGGCTATTGTATCTTTCTAGGCCATTCTCTTGTTTCATGGAAGATTCTATGGTTAAGTTTTTTACTCGAAGGATTTACATGTGCCAGTCAAGCTACCAATTACTTTCTTTTGTGACAACAAGTCTGCTCAACAATTAGATGCAAACCCATGTTTTCATGATAGATTCAAACACCTTGATATGGATTGTCATTTCACAAGAGAAAATATACAAGAAGGATTTCTGCAAACATCTTTCATTCCTACCTCTTAGCAGCTTGCAGATATTATGACTAAAGCACTCAATCATGTTCAACATTCACTTCTGGTGGACAAGTTGGGAATCACATATCATCCAACTTGAGGAGAGGATGAAGATTACTATACTACAGGGACTTGTTATGTAACAACTATAAATACAAGGACCATTAGTGTAAATAGTTTAAAAGTTAGTTAGAAGGCAGTTAAGTATGTTTAACCCACCTATAACACTACAACAATAGCTCTTTTCCCTGGCGACATGTCGGGGCTTTCCCCAGCGACATGTCGCTGGGGAAAGTTATCCCCAGCGACATGTCGCTGGGGAAGCTTCGTGAGGGATTCTTTCCCCAGCGATAATCCCCAGCGACGAGGTGGGTCCCACTCATTTTTCAGTCAAAGATCAAGTGCCACGGTGGCACACTTTCCCCAGCGACATGTCGCTGGGGAAAACGTTTTTAAAAAATTTAATTAAACGCTTTCCCTAGCGACATGTCGCTGGGGAAAACGTTAAACGTTTTCCCCAGCGACATGTCGCTGGGGAAACATGATATTAATTTTTTTTTAAAAACGTTTTCCCCAGCGACATGTCGCTGGGGAAACATTTAAAAAAAATTAATATCAAGTTTCCCCAGCGACATGTTTTGGGGAAAACTTTAAAAAAAATTAATATCCGTTTTCCCCAGCGGCATGTCGCTGGGGAAACCTTTTAAAAAAAATTAATATCAGTTATCCCCCAAGGCGACAAAAACATTCGCTGGGGAAAACTCTGCATTTTTTTTAAATACAAGCCTTCACACATGCGTTTTCCAGATTTATTCACGGAATATCCAGAAAAAACTACAAAATACAAACCTGAAATCAAAACCTGTATAGATACATCACAACTTGTACCAAACCCAAAATACAAAAGTAAACGGATCAACGCAATACAAATACATGACAACTTGTAGCAAAACCAAAAGATAATAAAGCTAAATCGTCCAAAATCCGAATAAATCTACAAAACGGGGATTCCTAGTTATAAACGGGGCTTACTAACTAATATGTAACATAACTAAACGGGGCTTACTAACTAATATATAACATAACTAGGATAGGGAAACAAGTGTTTAAATGTCGCCAAAATCAACATAAAGTAATAATTGTACATACCTACTCTAATATATAACATAACAAATCATCACAGATCGCCATCCTCTTCATCGCCACCCACTCCTCGTCAACAACCAACACCCGCCACTCCCGCTAGCACCACCCACTCAAACTCCTTAAAACATATCCGAGTACTTTGGAGTCGCTTTCTGAAGAAGACTCATCATAATAAATCTACCTTTCTATCATGCTCTTGATGACTTGTCGAGGGTCCGGGCATAACTATGGCCTGGATGGTGGCCCGAGATGGCAAATACCCGACCCACCGGAATGTCCCACGAAGCTTACCCCCTCTTGCCAACACATTGATCTCATCCTCCGTGTACTCACGCGTAGCCTCAAGACTTTCATCTCCTCGCTATGTATTGACAAAAAACACTAGATAGTAAATATAGTAGTCGGGTTGCTACCTGTATTTCTCTCGATAATTCATTAAAAGTGTTTGTGTGAAACAAAACATACATATATGCGGCGTCCTCATCCTAAGGAAACCTCCATCAACAGTGGTGTTCGCCAGAAGGTGTCAATGATTGGAAGGTACCTACCTGAGTGTCTGAGGCTGCCTCGTACATACACACCAAATAAGAGAAACTAATTAAAAACGACAAACACAACACACCAAAGCGTATAATCATATATATATGAATATATGTAAGTACAACTAATTAAAATGTTATTACCATCTCATCACGAAGGCGAGCCAGCGACCGGGATCCTGTCTAGATGTGACCGACAGCTCTTTTGCCGTTACGCCGAATTTGAGGCGTACTTCTAGCAAGTTCTAAGGGATCATTCCAAAACATAATGTACTTAACCCTCTGCCGCTGTAATCTCCTCGGTACGTGCCCGCCTGAACGCCTCAGATCGTCAACTCCCGCGGGGGGGGTGGGTGCCCCCCGTGGTGGGGTCTGCCTCCAATACTAATCTTTGCCTTGAAAAAAAGTCCGTTGTTGGTATTGACAGGCTTTTTGTCAAGTGCAAGTTGATGCCTTCGCTAGAACTGATCTCGTCCAGCGGGAGGAATCCATGTTGCGTCCTTAGGTCACACAGGGTCTGCAATCATAAACAAAACCAAAAAACGAAAACAGAGTTAAGAGTATAATTTTAATTTTATTTATATTAAAGATATACAAAAATAAACGAATTTAGATACATATAACAATAAATAAAGACAACGATAATGAAATAAACATAAAAGGGGATAACTGTCCCAATCACTGAAATGATCGCCGCCTTTTCGCTCTTAGGACCATCTCCCAAGAGGGGTAGTACAACTTGCACACTCATAACGACCTCACCGATGTAATTAGACCAGTGAGCCGCAGGACACGAGAGGGTTTTAGGGTATGTTGTCACCCCTGCTCAAATTGATCGGACTGGGCTTTAGCTACCGCGATCTCCCTTTTAGCGAAAGGTTTTCGGGTCTTGTTCGCGGTATTCAGCCAGTTCCGGGTCTTGTCGCGGGTATTCATCCTGCTCGCTCCCCTGCCGCCCAAATTGGGCTTTCGTTTTCCTTTGCCTGCAAAATCAAGTGAGTGATAAAGTCATAAAAATTCAAGGCAAGCAAGTTCAATATATGTATCAAATTTATGCTTGTATTACAATAATCCAGAAATTCTTACCCCTGTTAATGAAGCAACCCCCGCAACCGGTCGGTACATGGTGTGGAGGGGGACGATCCTCACCGCCACCGTCACCGCCGTGGGACCGTGCAACATCTGCTGACGACATCTGTACAAGTACAATTAGCATAACATATATAAATTCATGAACAAAATAATATAAGCATGCACACATCCAAATACATACATATCCAAATAAATATACACATTTAAACAATCCACAACAATTTCATTCATTCATTCAAATATATAAGTGTATTTTGCAAGTTACAACTCAAGATCAATCTTCTTCTTCACTAGAATAAACTTTCTCAACACCATCATCATCAACATTGATGAGGTCTTCAACATCAGAATCTGCTAAATCATGAGGAAGGGCGTCTTCATCATCAATAATATCATCGTCTTCGTCAGGAACATCAATGATATCTGGTGGTGCGTCAACCACCGTTGATTGACCATCTATATGCAAGGTCGCATTATCCAAGTCATTCAAACTAGTAGAAAGTGGGAGATCAGATGAGTTGTCGAAATGTATAATATCAGGATCGTCCTCTACCACGATGACACCCCCGTCGGAAAACTTTTTATGATTAACATGTTCGACGACCTTCCAGTGGGGTTTGGTCTTATCTTCAAGGTAGAAGACTTGTTTGACTTGTGTTACGAGAATGTATTGGTCATCTTTAAACGCCTCACGACTGCAGTCGATTTGTGTCATGTTGTTTCTAAGGACAAGTTTGTTGACTTTACGTCCTTTGTTGCTAGTGTCGAACCACTTAACTCGGAACAACGCAACTTTGAACAACAAATACTTAAACTCGAGGATTTCTTGAAGCTGACCATAATACATTTCTCCGTCAGGGCCAGGCGAACAAATGCCGCTGTTTTGAGTTGTGCGACGTTCATCGCGGCTGTGCACGACATACCTCACACCGTCGACTACGCAAGAGTTTATTGAGATTGGAGTCCATGTTGGTCCACAAGCCAAAGCGAATAACTCGTTGGTTGTGCTAACCTCTGGCTCTTTGTCATTGTCTACGTGACGTTGACGGATCTATGAAGAAGATAGGATTAGATAGATAACACAAAATATAATATTGTTATTTTTTACAGTTAAGTACACAAAATAAGTCTAAGTTTACCTGCGACCCAAACCACTCGGGGAATTCTTCTTTCATGTCTTTGTTAGGAAATAAACTGAAAAACGTTCATGGTATTAGAATAAATCGTCGAAATGATAAGTTAAGAAAAAGAAGTTTCAAAATAAAAAAATGCGTACCTCTTGAACTGGGACCGGTACGTGTCGATCTCAGGACTGTTGTGAAGTACATACCATTTCACTTTCTTCAACTCTTGGGCATCAAACGGAATAACCGACCGTAAACCAATCGATTTACATACCGATCGGAACACCTGAAACTGACACGTTGGGGGAGGGGGATCCACATTACGGTCGGGACGATTAAATTTCATGGTAACATCCCAAAAATAATGAGAACTGAAAGTCAATGCTTCTTCTGCAACATAACCCTCCGCAATCGAACCTTCCGGCTTAGCTTTATTTCGTACATAACCTTTTAGCTTCTTCATGAATCTTTCAAATGGAAACATCCACCGGGGGCGAATAGGCTAGCCTTTAGAGGTAAATAGATAACCAAGTGAATCATAATGTCAAAGAAAGCAGGAGGATATGTGAGCTCGAGGTTGCATAGAATATCGACCACCTTGCTCTGAGCTTTCAACATGTCATCCTCCATCAAAGTTGCAGAGAAGATTTGCTTAAAGAGTGAACATAGCTCGATTATTGGTTTTGCAACCTCATCGGGCAAGTATTAATGAAGTCCGAAAGGAAGTAAACGTTGCATCATTATATGACAGTCATGAGACTTCAGGCCCGTTATATTGGTATCATTATCGGTCACTTTGTGCTTGAAGTTGGATCCGAACCCATCTGGTAGTTTAACTCCTTTGATGAACTGACAAAACTTTTTTTTGTTCTCTAGTGTGAAAGAATATGCAGCCTGAGGCTTCGAGCACTTCCCGTTTTTGGTTTGGCCAAGACAATTTGCCATTTCGAATGCCTAACCTTTTCAAGTTTGTCTTGCCTTGGCGGTTTGTCTTTAGATTGTCAATTCATTAACAAAGTGTTCAAGATGGCCTCCAACACAATTTTTCATATTGCATGATGTATTAAATTATGTTTTAGTGTAGAAAGGACCAAATACTCAAGCTCGTTAAAATATAGATCGTTAGTCCTGTTCAGCTCGACATGGAACATTGGTTTTTATCTTAACACCCCCATAACTCGGATGTTTACCTTCATTACGCCTTTGTGGGCAAATCTCAGGGCAAGTTGAGCCTGGATGTGTTCCCGGTCAAATTTTCTAGGAGGATCTCCGTTTTCTATCTCACCATTGAATTCATGTGACCTCTTCCATTTATGGGGCTCTCCTTTAAGAAATTTCTGTGGCTCAACATAAGCTATTTTTCCTAACAACAACTAGGAGTGTCTTTATAACATGTAGGGCATGCCTTGTAACCTTGCCCACTCCACCTAGACAAACTACTTCGAGCAGGAAAATCATTGATGGTCCATAATACCATCGCTCTCATATTGAACTTCTGGCCTGTAGCAACATCTATAGTCTCGACACCTTTCAGTGCCCATAAAACCTTTAGGTCATTGGTACGTGTGTAAGCACTAGTCAAATTTATATATGTATAGTATAAATCCCGTGACAATTCTTCCCAATTACTTCTCAAACAAGAGAAATAAAAGGGTAAAATCTTACTTAAGAAAACACAATACGTATATTTTTAACCGGGAAGTATTTTCTCCTCGGGTCGTATCCCAACGAAGTCGTGAATTGAGATTCGGGAATAATTCGGATTCGAGTCAAGAATGTATAAAGGATTTTTTGAATTTTGAATTACACTACGAATATAATAGCACAATCAATACTATAAAAACAATTAAAGAATTAAAAAAACGTTTAGCTAATACGAAAAAATTAACAAACGTGAATTAAAAACGTGAACTAAAACTAAAATTTAAAATCTAAGGCACTTCTTTTAACAAATTTTATACCTAAAAATCACAAATTTAAAAAAAAAATTAGGAAAAAGAATTAGAATTTTTTAACTATTTTTGAATTTTCTATGAATTTCTAAAGAAAAATGAATTAACTAAAAATAAACTTTTTCTAAAAATTAACACTAAAATTCTATTTTTATTTTTCAAAAATACTAGAATTAAAAAGAAAATTTTAGAAAAAAGAATTAGATTTTTCCACCTATTTTTCTATTTTCTATGAATTTTTTAAGTAAAAGAAATTACTAAGAATCTATTTTAATTTCTAGAAAATACAAATTTAAATGGAAAAATAAAGAAAAATGGTTTTTAACAACTAAAAATGTGCAGAAATCTAATGATCTAAAAATGCCCAATTTTTATAAAGCAATTGAACCCTAATTTTGCTAATTAAAACCTAAACCTAATTTTATTAAAACTAATTTTGAAAATATTAAAACTATTTTATTTAACTAAAAAGACAGGGTAGAAAGTGCAACAAATGAAAGTAAAGGGTAGGCGGGAAAAGTAATGGAAATTTACACTTTAGTTAAAACAGACAACCTTTAACTATCTAAAAAGTACCAAACAGACCCTACGATTTAGCTTATTTTTGGCTTATCTAAAAAATGAAAATTAGCAAAAACTTAAAACTACAAAGTTAAACTTGAGCTTATTTACTACAACTTTAACAAAAGCACTATGAACTTTTTTCCACTGAATAAGCTAGAAATTAAGCTTTTTAATCTGTATCACAGAAACTAAGGATTTCCTTTGAAATTTCTACTTTTCTCAACTTTAGCTTATATCTAGCTTATTTCTAAATGAAAATAAAAACCAAAAGTTGCTAAATGAAACTTAAGATGTATACTAGAAATTTCTAAAAAGAAATAAGCTAAATGTAAACAAGATTAACAAGAAAGTTGCTATCAAAAAGTGAAAGTTCAAGCTTTTTACTGAAATTAAGCTAATCCTAATAAGCTAATTAGCTTAAAACCAAATCTTAGAAATTGAAATTTTGAAAATAAGCTATTCAATGAATATTGAACAAACCTAGATAAAAGGATTTTGATGAAACCAACTAGAACTTAGAAATCAAAAAGAATTAAGCAAGAAATCTCAGGCTGCTAATTATACTACTTTTGCAGGATCCTAAAAGCTAACCTAAAGCTTAAAAATGGAACTCAAAAGATAATCTATATTAAGCTAATGGAGTTCTTACTAAAATGCTTAAATCTAAGGTCTAACTCCTAATTACAAAAGATAAAAGATAGCTAGAAAAGTGATGAACTGTTGTTGCTGATATACTTGGTAAATGCCTAAGTGCAGGCTAAATCCTAAAAAGTGCAGGCCAAAACTCTTAGTTGAGAACTCTTAAACTAACTAACTAAATGTATCTAAACCTACATTAACCAAACTTAAACACTAATATGCTGTAAAATTCACTACTACAAAACTATTTTCGACGTAAAACTGTCCCTGTCTGGCAAATGCTTTTTAAGCTTTTAAATTTTTTGAATTCTACATACTACGTTCAAATCCTCTTTAAAACTTGAACACTTTGAAAAACTCAATTATATAAAGAATTTTGACAAGCTCTTGTTGACTTTTAAAGTCAAAAACACCTTAACCCAAACACTACTTAACTAAACTGTCCAAACTAAATTTTACTTACAATCTATTTTTAAAACTAAATCTGCTAAAACCTTTTATCTACTCTAACTTGAACTCAACTAATTAAGCTATTTTAGCACTAAAAACTAAAGCTTATGTTTCAAAAAGTAATACTTCCTCAGCTAAGCTTATCCTCCTAGATGACAGAATCTAAAACTTGAAATCTCAATGAATTCTAGCTACAACAGCTTAAGGCATTTGAATCACTAAGCTAACTAAACAATATTAAACAAGTTTAAGCACACAAAAAGTCAATGAAATAAGCTACTGAATTAAGCTTCAAATGCTAAAATGAAATATAGAAGGTGAAACCTGAAATTTATGTAATCTCAGACACTAGGCCACTCTTTCTGAGTGAATGACCTTTAAATTCAAAGTTCCTAATGGCTCCTAGCCTCTAGACCAAGAGTACTTATCTCAATAAGCTTCTTTGAGCTTATTCTTCCAAAAGCTTCCAATTTGAATGAATTAACTCAAGAAATCATCACATTTGATTTGAATGAACAAATTAAGTACCTTGATTGACTTTTAAACTATCTTTGACTTAAAAATGAACTTGTCACTTTGTATAAGCTTCAATGAGCTTATTAAGAGCTTATTATATAAAATCGACTTATTACATGAGATTTAAGAAACATTAAGAACAATATTGATTTTTATTTCTTATAAACTGAAGGTACAAGTGAGAATAGGTAGAGTACAAGTAATGTAATGCTTTAAACTTTGAATTAAACGAAATTGTTTACAAAACGTGAATAGTAAAGCTTAAAACTGTAAATTTGAAAATTAACTACTACAAAACTAAAAATTGGAACCCCCAAACAAGTGTCCTATCCTGTCTATTTATAGGAGCTTGGAGAAGAAGAGAAGAGGATGAACTTCATTCTTTCTTAGCCGTGGGATCTTATTCGAAGAAATTATAGCCGTTTGATCTTATTTGCCACGTGTTTGAACCAATGAGAGGTTGCCAAGTGTGCAAAATGACGTGGAAAAGAGCTTTGATTGGTGGAGTGAAGTTGGGAGAAGCAGGAAAAGGAGAAAGGGAATTTAGGTTTGTTCGGGTTTTGGCGGGAAAAATCGTTATAAAACGGTTAGGAGGGAAAAGTTATACCGCGTTTGGTTTGAAAGATTGGGTTATTTGCACAAATAGTCCCTCTGTTTCTTTTCCACAAGTGTAGTGTAAAATGAGTTTGAGAATTGTCAATTCTGGCCCTTGTAGTTTAGTAAACTAGAAATGGGCTTTGATTTTGGGCTCATTGTTGGGCTTTTGTGATCCGAATGGTGTAAAAAGGGCCCAAAGGGTATTTTTGTAATTTTGCATCCTCATACAAAGTTATAATGGTCATTTCCACTTCAAACATTGACCTTTTCCTTAACTTTCTTGACTTTTCTCGACCACGGTCCCTTTAATTCGGCTTTCGATATTGCTTCAAAGTCCTTTCTCTTTACCGTGTCTCTTTTATTTCTTGTCGGTTTTTGCTCGTTTTTTTTGCGCATTTTGACTTTGATACCCTTTCCTGCACATTGAGATACAAAAGCACACATATTTCCATCTTTTGGCATATTTTTGGCTTTTATTGGCGAAATCCTGGGTATTTTATGTATACAATTTAACACTTATCAAAATTCCCCAAACTAAAGGATTGCCGTGTCCTCACGCAATTTTTATTAAGCGGTACAACTTTTAAACTAACATTCCAACATGCCCTTGTTTTCACCTTTATTAATTCCACCTTTTTGAACATCTTAACTTTTCTCAACATTTTATCTAATGGAAAACACATTATGCAAACATTGCAATTTTTGCAACTTTTAGGCTCATTAAATAGGCTACTCCCGATTAATAGAGCCAAAAGAAGAAAATTCGTCTTCCCAGACTGATTACTAACCTAAACAAAGCTATTAATCAAGACTATTGTCATATAGTCCAAATGTTAAGGCTCTTATACTTACAACTTGTGAACTTTTCACTCCCAAGAATAAATTAATGATTAAGATGTGTGCACTCTTTTCAACTCAACCATAGATCAATTTATCTTTATAGTTGAAATCCATCTAAGCTTTACACTTAAGCCTTGTGAGCTTAAATGTTAATAACATAGATAAACCTCAACTCAAAGCTAAAAGAAATTGGGAAACAAAATTTATAACTTGATTTTAGAAAATGAAATTTTAACCATTCTTTTATTTTCAATATACTATAAATTATTATTTTTTTCAATAGGAATGTTGTTCTTAGTTCGAACCCCTACTTAGGCCTTTCTCCCAAAATAGATATCCGCATCAACACCGGTGTCTTAGTTCGAACCCAACTTCGCTACTAACGATTTGTGGTTATCGCAAACACCTTCTTCCTACAAAGCCAGAATCCAAAGTCCCTTAGTAGCATCACCACCTAGGCCGCGCTCCCTAGTGATGAATGCCTACGAACCTTGATTCCACGTACATAGTCTTAATCCTTAGTTGCGACCCCATCCGAGTCTCACTCTCAACATGGATACGCCAACGATTAAAACTATATATAGCTTTTATTATTCTATTTTTGCGAATGCTTCATTGGCACGAAAAATAATGCTTTTGCATTAGAAATGCTTCATTGGCATTCTTTTTATAATTATATTTTTTGGTGAATGGAAAAATTTC
This sequence comes from Tanacetum coccineum, assembly GCA_026074375.1. NCBI lineage: Eukaryota > Viridiplantae > Streptophyta > Magnoliopsida > Asterales > Asteraceae > Tanacetum > Tanacetum coccineum. The sequence goes on from BQNB010015542.1 coordinate 14,889, forward strand.
ACTTTAGAAAATCAACTTATAAATTTGAAACCAAAAATCTTACTTACATAATAGATGAATTACTTTCCAAAATGTAAGACTTTTTCTAAAGACATTGGTTGACTTAGTTAAATTAAAAAGAGCACGTATGATTAGGTGTTAAGAGCTTGTGGGAGTAAAAGACACAAATCATTCATATAAGCTTTAGGTTTTCCAAATAAACCTTGCTTAAGCAAATACACTTATATTTAACTACATCCCATCTCTTTCTTTACATTATTAAATCCATCAATAGAATTTGTAGAAAGCTTGGCCCACAAAAGGTAGGTTAAAGAACTAGCTAGGGCATTTTCACCCGGTCAAGTCAAAATTAACTCCTATTTCTCACCAACGGATTACCAAAAAGTGGTGTTTTTCCCCAAACTAAGCTTCTATTGTAAGCAAAAATTTTAAAATTTTCACTTTTTTCACAAAAAGGTAATTCAAAAAGGTTCAAACAAGGTTGCGTGAAGTGCAAGTCAATATCGAAGATATCCTTCCCCAAACTAAAATGAAACTTTGTCCTCAAAGTTTAAAAATAAGGGTCAAAAGGAATCTTTAACAAAAATTCTAAGGACATGCCAAAAGAATAGATGTTAGTTCGATAAAGACAAGGATAAGAGATTTCCCACTTTATGAAGAGAAGATTGGAGACCATCAATGGAAATTGTGGGCATTGCTTTGTTCTTCCACAATATTGAACCATGAATCTTCCAAAATCCGGAAAACCTAGACAAAAATCACAAACAACCAACAAGAGACGAAAGAACAAGCTTCCTCTCATCTTTTACATTGTTAGCTCAAAAACATCTCTAAAACGGCTTAGTTTTTGTTCACCGAGTACAAGCTATACTCGCCCCCGAATTGATTTGTCCTTGGGGAAGCAAAGAGAAAATCAAAAGAAAATAAAAAGGATAAGCATGGGGTGCCTCCCACGAAGCGCTTGTTTATTATAGAGTCCCCTTCGCTTGACTCTTTCCCCAAACTAGGTTTTCATGGTGGATAATAGTGGGGGTGAAGAAATTCCAAGAGGTGGAAACCTCCCCAAACTAGGTATGAAAGATATACCGTAGCATTTTTGATTCCGGGTTCAAAAAACTTTTTAGAAAAGATTTTCAAGAGAGAAAATGTGAACCCGGACAATGCTTTGGTAACATGAAAGTCCATTAAGGGTGGGTGGAGTGGGTCAAAAACATCAAGAGTTAAAGAACTCTTCCTTGTAAGCACATTATCAAAAATACCCGGATTAAAAATTTTATCTTCACTCCCCGTGGAGTAAGATGTGGGTAAAACCTCAGGATAGGTGACAAATGGTAGAAAAGATTCATTAATTTGTGACTTTCTATTTTTACCCGCAAGATTAAGATCTAGATTAGTTTGCTTAAGAGCCCAAAAAGCTTTATGTTCCCCAACTCACATAGGGAGATGGCCAAGCTTTTCCGTATAAACCACCTATAGGGGTCTTCCGTTAGGTGTTTTATAGGCGGTTCTCGAAAAGACATAGAGCATCGTCAAGCTTATCACTCAAAGATGCTCTATTCTCTATGGTTCTTTCTAAAATCTTTAATTCCCTATTTGAAAAACCTAACTGTCCACTCGTTTGAGGGTGGTAAGGAGTCGAAAGACGATGGGTCACACCATACTTTTCCATGACCTTTAAAAATTGGTCATTACAAAAATGTGTGCCTCTATCACTTATTATAGCTCGATGGGTTCCAAATCTAGCAAAAAATCTTTTCAAGAACTTACAAACAACTCGAGCATCATTATTAGGTAAAGCCTTAGCTTCCACCCATTTGGACAAGTAATCAACCGCAACTAGGATGTACTTATTTCCCCTACTCGATGGAATTTGACCCATTGAAAATTAATCCCCTCACAAATCAAAGATCTCACATAATTGTATTGCATTATGAGGCATCTCTCTCCTTTGAGAAGAATTTTACCGTGTCTTGACAAGCATCACAATGTTTAACCAAGTTGAAAGCACCTTTATAGATGGTGGGCCAAAAGAATCCAGAGTCAAAGACTTTACGAGCGGTGTAATTGGCACTATGATGGCCTCCCGTAGGTTCATTGTGACAAGCCATAAGAATCTCATTAGCCTCTTTGCCAAAAACACATCGTCTAATGACTTGGTCCGCACAAATTTTAAACAAATATAGGTCATCCCAATAGTAATGTTTAGCATCTTTGAAAATTTTTCTCTTTTGTTGAGAACTCATTTCTTTTTACATAATTACCGCATGGTCAGTTTACTAAGTCGTTGACCATGGACGTGGGTATTATAACTAAGCACTTAACATGTTAAGCACATTATTTTACAACATCCATTCATTTTCATTTAAGCACATTATCATTCACCTTTTAATCTCTTTGACCTTTCAACTTTCCTAGTGACTCTATAGAAAAGACTTCAGTTATGTTTTGCTTTTTCAAGTCATTCTTGTGAGGGTTATCTAGTCTAGAAGTTGATCGGCGCTACATTCTCAGCTCCTTTTTGTACCTTTATTCAAAGATTGAACTCTTGGAGTAAAAGAAATCCACCTAAAAGTAACCTTGATTTACATCTTGGTTAGCCATTTGGTATTAATAAGCCGAATGATCGGTATACACTATGGTCTTCGATAAGACTAGATAGGGTCGAAACTTCTCCAAGGCATATACTACAGCTAGCATTTCCTTTTCAGTTGTAGTGTAATGAAGTTGAGCCCCTGTCATAGTCTTACTCGCATAGTGAATAGGATGAAAGTGTTTATCCTTTCTTTGACCTAGAACTGCTCCAAGAGCAAAAAGTCATGGCATCACACATTATGCAAATCATAATCCAATTAGGCACAGCAAGTATTGTTGATTCAATAATTCTTTCTAAGATCATTTAAATGCTTTGTTTTACACTCCATCCGAAAAAGACAAAAGGAGTTTCTTTTTCCAAAAGATGAGCATGGGTTTGCAATTTTTTGAATTCTTGAACTGAACCTTCGTATAAAAAAACCTGCATGACCTAAAAACTTTTGGACTCCTTTTACGTGGTCGGTTGGTTAATTTAGCTATCGCTTCTACTTTTTGCCTTTCAACTTCTAAACCACTTTTAGAAAATTTATGCCCAAAAAACTTTCCCTTTGTACAATTAAAATGGATTTTTACCAATTAAGTAATTAAGAGTTGTTTCTTCACCTCGATTAGCATTTTATCAAGATTATCAAGGCACTTTGAAAATTTTCCAAAACCGAAAAGTCATCCATAAAAACTCCATGGGTTTTCTCTATCATGTCTATGGAATATGGCCGTCGGCTCCCTTTGAAAGGTCCTGGTGCATTACAAAGGCAAAAGCATTCTTTTGTAGGGCAAAAGGTTCCTTTATGGCAAAGTAAAGGTGGTCTTTTCTTGGTCTTGGAGGTCAATCGGGATTTGAAAGTACCAGAAAATCCGTCTAAGAAACAATAGAACTCATTCCCCGCTAACCTTTTCAAGATTTGGTACATAAAAGGGTAAGGGGGAAAATGGTACTTTCCTAGTGGCATCATTTAATTTCCTATATTCAATGCAAACTCTCCAACGGTCACAAGTCAGGTTGGAATTAAGTTCATTGTCATCATTGTTTTACCACGGTCATTCCTCATTTTAGGGAACGCATATGAACCGGGCTAACCCAAGGGCTATCGATACGGGGGTAAATCATAGCCGGCATCTAGAAGCTTGATGACTCTTCTTATAACCTCATGTAGTTTGAGGGTTGACCCTTCTTTGCATTTGAACCACTGGTTTGTAATCATCCTCCATTAAATTTGTGTGTACAAAATTTTGGGTCAATTCCCTTAATGTCGGAGATTTTCCAAGCTAAAGCACTTTTGTGAGCCTTAAGAACCTCAATAAGTTTTACCTTCTCATCCTCTTTAAATCTTTTAAAATTATGACGGGTAGTTTTTATCCTTTTCAAGAAAAGCGTATTCAAGATGAGAAGGCAATTCTTTAAGTTCAAGGTCGGGTGGTTCCTCTATTGATGTTTTGACCTTTTCAACATTTTTGACTTCCTTTTTGAACTCAAGAGGAGTGGATGGTGAAAAAGGATCATCATTTAAAACTTTCAAGCAAATTTTCACAAGTAGTTTACATTCACCTTTCCGCATACTAATTCTTCATTTAAATCCATGTTTAAAGATTCATCATGTTTTAAAAACTCTTCTATTTCTTCCTCAAGAATCATCTTACTTCCTTCAAAAGGAGTGAAGACGGAGGGATACCGAAATGATAGAAGTGGAATCACCGCTTGGTTAAAGTCTAAGACTTTTGGAGCATACTCACAGCCAAGTTGCATTCATAGGTCAATTCGTTCACGGATTCAAAATATCATTAGAAAATTGTGGTGAGTATCACCACACTTTAGTTATAAAAGAATGTTCATCATGTCTTAAAATGATCTCCCCCTTATAAACATCAATCAAGGCATGAGCTGTGCTCAAAAATGGCCTTCCTAAAATCAAAGGAACACGGGGGTTCGCAACAAAGTCCAATATCACAAAATCGACCGTGAAGTAGAATTTTCCGACCTTAACGAACACATTTTCGGCTATCCCAAGGGGTTTAGAAATTGTTCGGCCGGCTTGCTTTTTTAATTCTTAGAACCATGCTGTTACTTGAAGGTCGGGAAGTCCAAGTTTCTTCCAATTAGACAAGGCTATGAGATTGATACTTGCACCTAAGACTCTGCTTAGTGCAGTGATTATCAAACTCCACCAAAATCAAAGGAATGAGAATCGGTCCCGGGTCACCAAGCTTTTCAGGAAGCTTTTTAAGAATGACCGCGGAGCAATTAGCATTCATTGGTGTCTTTGTTATCTCAATCAACTTGTCCTTGTTATTTAACAAAACTTTTTGATCAATAAGGCAAATTTGGCATTTTTGGACAAGAGCATCTGAAAGCTAGCTCAAGTGAAGATCACAAAAAAGATTCTATTGAAACTTTTGAAGCTAGGATATCATCTCTTTCTGATTCTTGTCCTTTTCAACTCTTGAAGGGATATAAGGCAAATTTGTATTGTCTTGAAAGGTTCATTTAACAACCTAGGGTCAACAAAGGGCGTCTTTTTCCTTATTTTGGACCTTTTCCTTGATTTGAACTACCGGAGGTTGGACTCTTGCGGTACTTTGTGAACTTGTGGGTTGCACTTGGTCCTTTGTCACCTCAGTTTCCTTACCATCCTCATTGTCCGGATTGACATAAGGAGGAGGCATAGGAGGTAATGGTCCATCATAGGCCAAACCACTCCTAGTGGTGATAGCCTTGACTTCATTTCTAGGATTAGGAATAGTATTTACTTGGATAAAAGTTCTGAACCGATGCATTGTTATTCCCATTAGCTTTTGAAAAATGGTTAAGATCATATTTTGAAAATTCCTTTGCTCATTTTGAAATTCTGGTTGATCCCTTTCAATCATTATATCTTTTGCCAAACTTACATTGAAAGTAACATTCATTTGCTTTTGTGTAAGCCTCAAATCTAGCATAAGTCACCGGAACTTGTGTACTCGGGGCTTGATAAGCTTGAGCTTGTTGTGTTAAGCCCGAGTTAGCTCCATGGTTAACTTGGTTCCCATTATTCCCATTCCTATTGTAACCTTGATTAGCATTCACATTCCTATTGTTATTTTGTTGATTAAAGCCTGGTGGTCTTATTTGGTTTGCTAAGTTGGGAGGACGGTATCCGGAATTTCCATTTTGAACAAAGTTACCAACCGAAGCGGTTTGTTGAAATTGTTGAAAATTATCGTGATAAACCATGTACTATATAACATCCTTTAGTCATTGGACACACATTATAAATATGAGTACTAACCAAGTAGTACAACTTTCCTCCACCGGCTTTAATCAGAATGGGAGTAGACAAGAGCTTTCACATATTTTCATTCTCATTCATTTATTCCTAAAGACAAAGTCATCTTATCCTCTAATGCCGCTGCCATTTGTTGGAATTCGAAGTTAGATGATAAAGAAGTAGAAGAAGATGGAGGAGCATTCGTACTCACTCGCATCATGGCATTCCGTGAACATCTAACTTTGGCTTTATTCTCTATGATTTTTAGTCCTTCGGTTGGACTTTTGTAGAGAAATTGCACCGGCAGCGGAAAGGATTTAAGAGATCTTGATCATTAATAGTCAAGGAATTGTAGAATGTGTCTAAATTGGGCATGAGCGAAAACCGTGATGAGGATCACTTCCTTAAAAGTTCCTTGAAACGCTCCCCCAAGCTTCGGAGAAGAAAGTTTCTTTATGCCAATTTTGTCGAAAAATTCGTTATTTCATTCCGAAGATTGGTAGTCTTAGAAGGAGGAAAGAAGAAATTGATGAACTTAGACACTAAGTCATCCCATGTAAGAATAGAGTTCGGGGGTTCTTTTGTAGAGCATGTGTTAGGCAACCAGTCAAGAGAAAATGGAAAGAGAAGAAGTTTGCATGGTGGTGTTAGGTAATACGGGATACTTTGATTATTAGTTATGCTCTCAAAATGACGAATATGAGCATGAGGCTCCTCATCATTACCTCCTCGAAAAATTCGATTTTGAACAAGATTAATGAGAGAGGATTTTAGTTCAAAATTTGAGCATTGATGTGTGGTACAACTATAGCACTTTCAAACCCCCCGGTGGGAGCTTGAAGTTGCTCGGCCATAGGTCGGTCATCGGCCATTGGAATCGGAAAACTTATCAAACAATAGGGATTGGCCTCTTGTTGTTGTCGAGAACGTCGACGATTACGTCTTCTCGGAATTGTGTATTCCAAGGAAGAACGAGTGCGCATGCACTAGTGAAAATAGAAAAAAGAAGATTTGAGATTAAGAAGATTAATTTTTTTTTTTGGGGAAATTTACAATTTTTTAGTATTTATTAGGAAGGAAAACAAAAAGAAAAATATTTTTGGTAACCGTTAATTACAAGCTTCTACGAATGTCTCCAAGATTACTCACAAAATGAGCGGAAATAGGCTTAGCGTAGCCGCAAATGACTTTCTTAAGCAAGTAGCTATCCTTTCCTTATACTCACTTTTTAGTTTGTAAACTCCAAAGGTCCGTCGTACTCGCAAAGTAACTCCGATTAGTTTTTGTTGTTTATTGGAATGGTTTAAGATGGATAGCTAGTATCCAAATTTGTTTATTTATTTTTCTTTTGGTGCTACTAATTCGATAGGAATCGAATTAATGAACGTTTTGTATTTTTATAGTATATATCCAAAAATAGCAAAGTAACTTCCAAGAAGGAAGGATCTTCAAAACTGAATTCAACGGAATATCCTCAAATAAATCGTTCACGGTTCTTCCCCTAGGCAACGTCGATAAAATTTGGTATTCGTTTGTAAGCACTAGTCAAATTATATATATATAGTATTCAATCCCGTGACAATCCTTTCCAAATTACTATCAAAACAAGAGAAAATAAAGGATAAAATCTCACCTAAATAAAAACACAATATGTATATTTTTAACCGGGGAGTTATTTCTTCTCGGGTGTATCCCAACGAAGTCGTTGAATTGAGATTCGGGGATAATTCGAATTCAGTCAGAATGGCTAAAGAATTTTTGAATTTTTGAATTACACTAGAACTATAATAGGCACATTAAAACTATTAGAAACAATAAAGAATTAAAAAAACGTTATAAACTAATACGATAAAATTAACAATCGCGTATTTAAAAACGTTGAGCATTAAAAATGAAATTTTAATATTACTAGGGCACTACTTTTAACAAATATTTTTTACCTAAAAATTCACAAAATGTAAAAAATTTTTTTAAGGAAAAAGAATTAGGATTTTTTAACTATTTTTGAATTTTCTATGATTTTTTTAAAGAAAAATGAATTACTAAAAATACACTTTTTCTAAAAATTATTACTAAAATTCTATTTTTATTTTTCAAAAATACTAGAATGAAAAAGAAAATTATTACAAAAAGAATTAAAATTTTCCAACTATTTTTCTATTTTCTATGAATTTTTTAAGAAAAAGAAATTACTAAAAATCTATTTTAATTTCTAGAAAATACAAATTCAATTGGAAAAATAAAGAAAAATGGTTTTTGACTACTTAAAATGTGCAGAAAACTAAAGGTATAAAAATGCCCAATTTTTATATAGCAATTAAACCCTAATTTTGCTAATTAAAATCTAAAACCTAATTTTATGAAACTAAAATTAAAAATATTAAAACTATTTTATTAAACCTAAAAGACTAGGGTAGAAATTGCAAAGAATGAAAGTAAAGGGTAGGCGGGGTAATTAACTAGAATTTACACTATAGTTAAAACAGTCAACCTTAGACTATTAAGAAAGTACCAATTAGACCCTACGATTTAGCTTATTTTTGGCTTATTTAAAAAATGAGAATAAGCAAAAACTTAAAACTACAAAGTTAAACCTGAGCTTATACACAACAACTTTAATAAAAGCACTTTGAACTTTTATCCACTGAATAAGCTAAAAATTAAGCATTTAAAACTGAGTTACAGTAACTATGGATTTGCTTTGAAAATCTAATTTTTCTAAACTCTAGCTTATTTCTAGCTTAATTCTTAATGAAAGTTAAAACTAAAAGATGCTATATGAAGCTTAAGATGTGTACTAGGGATTTCTAAAAAGAAATAAGCTACAAGTGAACAAGAATAACAAGAAATTTGCTATCAAAAAATGAAAGTTCAAGCTTTTTACTGAAATTAAGCTAATCCTAATAAGCTAATTAGCTTATTACTACTTCTTAGAAACTGAAATTTGGCAAATAAGCTCTCCTATGATTATTGAGTATACCTAGATAAAAGGAATTTTGAAATAACAACTAGAAATGAAAAATCTAAAAGAAATAAGCTAGTACTCTAAGTTGCTGCTGCTACTACTTTTTGCAAGAAAATTTAAGCTAGTCTAAGAGCTTAAAAATGAAAATTAAGAGATGACTTATATTAAGCTAATGGAATACTACTAAGATGCTTAAAACTAATTTCTAACTCCTACTTTCAAATGCTAGAAAGAAGCTTTAAAAATGATAAGCAACAGCAGTATTAACTAAGTTAATACTGCTGATACTGATATACTTGACAAAAAAACTCAAATGCAGGCCTAAATTCTAGAGTGAAAACTCTTAAATCAACTCACTACAAGTTATTAAATCTACATTTACCAAGTGTAAACTCTAAAATTCTATAAATCACTTAACACTTAAAACTACTATGCACTTTAAAGTGCCCTGGTGCTAGCAAGAGACTTTTAAGCTCAAAACTTTGAAATTCTTCAAACTATCTTGCAAAACCTTTTTAAAACTTGATAATCCTGAAAATCTAAACTATGCAAAGAGTTTTGACATTCTCTTGTTGACTTTAAAGGTCAAAAATGCCTTAACCCAAACACTAGTTTACTCAAACTGTCCAAACTATTTTTTATCTAAAATCTATTTTAAAGCTAAAACTACTAAAACCTTATATCTACTCAATCTAAAACTCACCTAATTAAACTATTTTAACAAAAAAAAACTACAGCTTATTAAAAGGAATAAGCTAGTTACTCAGCTAGCTTATTCTACTAAATGACAAAATTAAAGGAAATTACAACTTAATGGATTCAAACTACAACAACTTTAAAACATTTGAATATCTAAACTAACTAAACAATTTTAAACAGGATTAAGCACAAGGAAAACAAAGAAATAAGCTAGGTGTATGCTAAAATCAAAAGTTATGAAGCTAAACCTTTTGAATTGTAGTTTCTGACCCTAGCCACTCTTGTTGAGTGAGTGGCTTTAAAACATACTCCTAATGGCACCTTGCCTCTAAACCAATAAGTTATAAGCTCAATAAGCTGAAAGTAGCTTATCACTCCTCATTGCTTCCAATATCAATCAAAAGTAATCAAATAATCATGACTTTGACTTGGATGGAACAAAAAACAGTAACTAAATGACTTTACACAAACTTTGACTGAATATCGAGCTTAAGAACTATTATAAGCTTTTATGCGTTATCAAGAGCTTATTGTATCAAAACAGCTTAAAAATTGAAATCAAACTCTAGTAAACTGAATGTTTAGCTTTTATTGATTATGTAAGGTAAAGTACAAACTGAGAATACAAAGGTACAAGTGATTTGAAAGATTTTAAAAGCTTTAATTTCGAAGAATGAACAGTAAACGTAAATTGAAAAGAGAAAATTACAAAGAAAATTTAACTCACTAAAAATCTAACACCCTCACTATCTATTACAGGCTTCTATTTATAGATGAGAGTGATGAAAGGATAAGAGCTTCAATCGTTCCTAGCCATTGATCTTTTCTCTTTGAATTTAAGCCGTTGATGATGAATGGTGATGTGTTCGGGCCAATGGGAGGTTGCCACGTGCACAAAATGATGTGGAATTGGGAAAATACGAGGTGGGATTGAAGTAGGGAGAAACGGGAAAGGATAAAAAGGGATTTGGGTTAATTCGGGTTTTGGCGGGAAAAGTGGTTAGGGACGGTTAGGGAGAAAAAGTAACCCGCGTTTGTTTTGAAACTTTGGAGTATATGCACAACTAGCCCCTCTGTTTCTTTCTATAAAGTGTAGTGTTAAATGATTTTGAAACTTGTCATAATTGGCCCTTGTAGTTGCTATCTTTTTTTTCCTCTTAGTAAACCAACTTTCTAACTTTAACATCTTTGGTCCTTGGACTTTTAATATATCCAATGAATCTTGACTTTTGAAAACTTGTCATTATGATCCTTTGACTTAAATTGGGTCTTCAATGACTTTTTCTCTTAGTTGTCGGGTGATCTGGCTTTGTAATTCCTTTCCTCAAATCTCTCTCTTTTTTACTGTCTCTTCATTCTTGTTGGTTTTGCTTCGTTTTACTCTTTTTGACTTTGATATCCTTTCCTGCACATTAAGAACAAAAGCACACATATTTTCATTTTTGGGCATATATTTTGGTTGTTATGGCGAAATCTGGGTTATCTTTATATATACAATTTAACACTTATCAAGATTCTCCCTATGTGTTGGAAGCATATAGTGACAGTGACTATGCTGGTTCCCATGGTGATAGAAAATCAACCACTGGTGGTTGTCAATTCCTAGGTAGAAGGTTGATTTCCTGGCAGTGCAAAAAGCAAACCATTATGGCTACTTCTTCCACTGAAGCAGAGTATGTTGCTGCTGCTAACTGTTGTGGTCAAGTACTTTGGATTTAAAATCAAATGCTTGATTATGGGTTCAGCTTTATGAACACCAAAATTTTTATTGATAATCAAAGTACCATTTGCATTGTTAAAAATCCAGTGTTTCACCAACGAACAAAGCACATACAAATTAGGCACCATTTTATTAGAGATGCAAATGAGAAAAATCTTATTAAGGTGCTTAAGGCATTCACATAGTATGGAACAATGTGGTAATTTGTTAACCCAGGCATTTGAGGACTAGGTTTAAATCATTCAGTGGTTCACATTGGGATGCTTAATCCCTAGGATGCCATGGTTAAGGGGAGGATTTGAGTCCAAGGGGAGGACTACAGGTTGTAAAATTGTTTAATTAGTAGGTTTTTCTTTTCTGTTTTACCACTTAGTTTTCAACATATTTTTCTTTCTGGTAGTTTTCATTTTTTTTCTACTGATAGTTTTAGTTGATACTGGTAGGTTTCTTATCGAATTTTTTTTTCTTTTCATTTGTATAACGTTTTGTGTGCTTTGGTCTACCCTTTTGCAGTATGAATGACTCATGAGTGTGGAATTTGCTTTGGAGGAATGTGCCTTTATATGAATGATAAAGTACTCATTTGAAATTGGTTACGTGATCTTTTCTGTTGTTGCAAGGTGCCTATTGGTTAGCATTAATGTTCATACTGGTTTGAACAATTCCTACTGGTCTTGTTAGGGTTTTTATGGGTTGTTTTTCTTTGAGCGGAGTAACTTAAATGAGTTTTTACTTTAATTCAAAGTTATAGTTGAGACAATTGGGCATTTAATTCATCAAGGGTCACCTATTTAAAGGGATAATTACTCTTTACTCTCATTCTTACATTTACTTTTAGATCAAACCCTAATTATTAACAGCCCTTTTTACTCACTCCACTCACTCTTTGCAAAACTCGATTTTCTCTACCAACCAGTAGTAACTTACTCTTGCAATCATACACCAGCACTAACTCTCAACCACATTCTTTGTAATCATCAAAGCAATGGCCGCACTTAAGTATCGTGATGAGCACAACAAGGTGGGTTTCTTGGAGAAACCAAACTAGGGCAACCATTGCTGACTATTCACCTAGTTCTTGACTTTTTTTGCCGGGTTCGGAACATAGGGTATGCTATTACACATGACCCCTCATCTATGGTCTCGTTGGGCAAAACAGTTCTTGTCACGGCTCTCTGTGCTTCTGAGGAAGGTCCCTCCAGCTATATTGGCTACCATTGATAGGTGACTCCCGATTCCATAACTGAATTCATTAGTTAGGATAGTTCATACTTCAATTGTTGATGAGGGTGGTGTTGAGGACTTGCCCATAGCTGACATATACTTAGGTATGGACAATCTTGGATACCCCAGTGAAGGCAAGCTGACCTTCTTCAAAAACAAATTCTCACCTCAATGGAGTGTCTTGTTCACACTTGCATTGCATTGTTCAGTACTTATCAGTTTGCTGGGTTTCATTTGGAAAGCCAATTGGCCATTTGCTATTATTTGATTGAAGAGGGGGGGGAGGAGGTATATTGGTCAAGCTATTTTCATAAAAGATGGGTAACAACATCATCAAATCCTATTTTAGTTTTGATGTTTCCTAGGTTTCTTCAAATGATTTTGGTATTGAACCTAGAAGTACCAGACAATATCATGCTTTTAAACTGTCTAGACAAATATGGTTTGCTAACATGAGGTTTATATTTTCAAGGAAACCACCTGCCTCTTTTGGATGCTCAGCTTTCTCACCCTGCTCAAGGTTGCTATTGCAGGTGAATAGTTCAGGGGAAAGATGCACCATCTTAACCCTCAGACTGTCCCTGCAACAATCACTGAAATGTCCACTCTCATGATCATGAATCCACACCACCCAGACCAACAACTACTACTACTAGTGTTCCAGTGCATGAGCAGGGTCCCTCTTCAGACCCTAACATTGACTCTTCTTCAAGATCTCATAAGACTGCTCCTGACCTATTCACTTCCACAAATGTGGAAGATGAAACAATGGGAGGTTCTTTTCCTACCTTGCCTCCTAGGTCCACACAAGCTCCACCTGTAGGTACAACCTCAGGAGGTGCTGACGATGTTGATAAACTAACAGCTTTGTCTTCTCTAGTGTCCACATAATAGATTTAACTGATTTAAGGTTTAAGTAAGATTAATTCTGAATTAAAACAGCTCTATTTCAGCTTATAGACTTAAGATCTTAATCTGAGCTTATTGAGATAATTTTGGCTTATTAAGAGAGCTTATGACTTAAATGAGAGCTTAGAAAACGAGATTTAAAACACTAAAAACGAATTTCATTAATTTAAAGAAGCTGATTCAATACTTGAAAAAGGAAATTATCATTAAGAAAATTAAGATTTAAGCTAAAAATTTAATAAAACTAAAAATCCGACTACAAAACCTAGATCGTGTGTGTGTGAGAAGAAAGGTCTTTTTATAGTGCCAAGCTGAAGCTTCTAGGACCTCTTGCCTTGCTCTCCAAACTTTTAATCTCTGCCATTCATTTCTTCAATCATTTGATCATCAATTGTAGTCGTTGGATCAATTTGTGGACACCTGAGGATTGCCAGCGTGTCATTCCCTTGATGTGACGTTTGTGCTTCTTTTGTGAGAGTTTTAGTACAAAAACCCACTTAAATTTGTGCTTCTTCATTGATTACTGGCCTTAGCTTGAGCTAGGATAAGTATCCCATGATTATGACTAAATATCCCAGCCATCATTGTAAGAGAGACCTTGAATTGTCTTCCGTACCCTTTAATTTTCATTTGCCCCTTGTTTTACCATGGGAGTGAAATCGGGGAAGACGGGTGAATAGTAAAAGGGATTCCCGCCTATTTTCGACAGTTAAAACTGTTGATCTTTGGGAAGTTTACACATTTGGTCCTTGTCTTTCTTTTCTCTCTCTCAAGTTATAAATAACTTTCGAGAAATGCAAGAATGGCCCTTGGAGAAGTTATAAAAGGAAATGGGCTAAGGCTTTGTACTCTTTTGGCTTCGGCTTTGTACTCTTCTTGATTCTCGTGTCCGTGTTTGCTCGCTTTTGATTGTTTTCTCTTGTGATTTGACTTTATCCATAACCTGCACACACAAAACACAAATACAAGCAATTTTTGCCATTTTTGTCTGATTGGTTTACTAGGGTTATATTTTAGGTACAAACGGATATGTGTATTTTACACTTATCATTGAGTCTTGCAGAGAAATGGAATACAAATCTGTGCCACGAGAACCTATGAGAAGATCATTTCCCTTTAGATCACGGATATAACATGTGAACTCCGTAAAGCAACTTCCAAATCCCGCATACACAGAATTGACCAACGTAGTAATTAATTGTGAGATTATGCCCCTTCGAACGTAAAATCAACCCTTTAAGAACGCAATAATTAGCTCCTAGCCCTTCTCAAAAGATCAAATGCAATCGAGAATAAAGTCCACATCGAGGCGACCAAAATTTGGCTTTTTATTAGGCTACTTAAGCAAGGCACCATTCATGTCATATACCCTAAGGCTCTTTAAGACATGAATGGACCAATCTCATTTGCACCATATACCCTTAGGCTCTTTAAGGCACAAAATAAGACAAAAATTAAGCAACATTATTATTCCTCAGTCCTTTAGTAGGCTACAACATCGGCCACGCCTCCGACAAGATGCAGCAAACATATTTCGACTTTGGATTATATAAGTAAAACCGGTGCCTTTTATCTCGAAGCCACATCGATAGCGAGTCGACAAGAGGTTATTCTACTTATTATGACACCGGACTCTACCTTATATGAAAACTCCAACATCGGCCACGCCTCCGACACGATGAAGTAATCTGGCAGAGATACTTATTTATTATATTTTTGTATTTTTAAGCCAAATTAAGTATTCCTGATGTGTACTCATCCTAATCACAAAGGAACTAAAGAAAACTTCTATTAACTAATTATTAACCAAAAAACCATACAACTTTATTTATTAAACATTTATATAAAAGTGAAACAAGCTAATGGGAGAAAAAGCCACAATTAATACATATGAGCTTGAAAGAAATCCAACTATTCTACGTTTAATATCATGACTTATAAATAACACTATCATTTCTTGTTCTTCACAAAAGAAATTTGCAAATGCTTAGCCTATATAAAATCCAACTTGGCGTATTTAAAATCTACTTGAGATTAGCACAAGTCTTCATTTACTAACGATTCAAGTCTAGCATGTCATGAGACTAGCATAAACTATCTTCATTAATTGTTAAGGGAAAAAGCTAGAACTCAACACGTTCAATCGGGTCAAAAATTACTTCTTATTCTTACCAGCGGAAAACCTACATTTTTGTCTTAACACTTTTTTTTTTTTTTTTTTTTTTTTTTTTTTTTATGAAATAAGACTGAAAAATTTAAAATTTTTGCTATTTTTGTGGGAAAACGGGTACGTGAGAACAAAACAATAAGCAAGCACATTAAATCGATAGAATCCCTCCCCAAACTAAAATGAAACATTGTCCTCAATGTTTAAAGTCGGGTTCCTACGAAAATCTAAGCCGTTTATTAAGTAGACAAAGATAATTCGTTAACGATAAAAAATAGAAAGGATAATTGATCTCCCCCAAACTAATTTCACACAAAGGATGAGAAACTCGAGTGCTTCGGAATTAGGCATCGAACACGAGAGGATTCTTGAAATGTTGGGTTAATCCTGCCAAATCACAACACAGACAACAAACAACGAGAAACGAAGAGGATGGGCCCCTCAACATCACAACACATTAGAGGTTAGAAAATAGAAAGAAAATAAAATAGAAAGAAAAGGATAAGCATGGGGTGAACTCCCACGAAGCGGCTTTGTTTTTGATTACCGAGTCGCAAGCTCGACTCGATCCCTGAATTCAGTTGTCCTTAGGGAAAGTCTGGAGGTCCTGGATAACCAATGGTGGTGTATCCCCTCCATAGTAATGCTTGAGACGGTGGCAGTTGACTTTGAAATTAGAACCATCAGCATGAGACAACTTTGCAGTGCCATAAGGATAAACTTCGGTGATTGTGAAAGGTCCGGACCAACGAGACTTAAGCTTTCCAGAGAAAATCTTTAATCTGGAGTTGAAAAGAAGGACTTGATCACCAACATTGAAGATTCGGTTCTTTATCTTGGAATCGTGTAGCTTCTTTGTCTTCTCCTTGTAGATTAGCGAATTCTCGTAAGCTTGATCACGAAGCTCGCTGAGTTCATTAAGTTGAAGCTTTCGATGATCGCCCGCGGTCTTTAAATCGAAGTTGGCATGCTTGAGAGCCCAATACGCTTTGTGTTCTAACTCCACTGGTAAGTGACATGCTTTTCCATAGACTAACTTATACGGAGTACATCCTATCGGAGTCTTATAAGCGGTTCTGAAAGCCCATAATGCATCATCTAATTTGTCTGACCATGAGGCACGGTTTTCTCCGACCGTCCTCTCTAAAATTCTTTTGAGACCACGATTCGTGACTTCAACTTGACCACTCGTTTGAGGATGGTAAGGAGTCGAAAGACGATGGGTGACACCATATTTAGACATAACTTTATCAAATTTGTCGTTACAAAAATGGTCCCACATCGCTTATGATTGCTCTTCGGAGCACCGAATCGGAGAAAAGGGATTTTAAGAACTTAACAACTACCCTAGCATCGTATGGTGGGGAGGCTTCCTCGCTTCAACCCACTTGGAAATAGATAGTTCACGCTACTAGAATATATTTGTTACCCCTAGATGACGAAAAAGGTCCCATAAAAATCGATACCCATAAATCGCATATTCACACAAACCTTGATTGACATTTTGAGGCATCTCATCACGTTGAGAAGATTTTGCCCTGGTTTGAATCAAGCATCACAAGTTTTTGACAAATTCGGTAGGCATCCTTATAAATGGTAGGCCAATAAAAACTGACAAATTCGTAGGCATCCTTATAAATGGTGGGCCAAAAGAAACCGGCATCAAAAATCTTCTTGGCGGTAAAGTTGGCTCCGTAGTGTCCCCCGGTGGGTCCACTATGACAAGCTTTGAGAATTTCAAAAGCTTCTTTGCCATCTACACACCTTCGGATTATTTGATCCGCACAAGTCTTAAAAAGAAAAGGGTCATCCCAAAAATAGTGTTTTACATCTTTAAAGAACTTGTTTTTCTCTTGAGTCGACATTCCCTTTTTAATGAATTTCCCCGCGTGGTAGTTAGCAAAGTCGGCGAACCACGGGGTACTTTGGTCTTTGGAAGTTAACACACTTAAGGTCTCTAAAGGAAAAGTCTCGGTAATCTCTTTTGGATCAAAGACATTCTCGTAAGGGTTTTCAAGACGAGAGAGGTGATCTGCTGCATAGTTTTCAGCTCCCTTGGTATCGATAACCTTAAAATCAAATTCCTGAAGAAGTAAGACCCAGCGAAGCAATCTTGCTTTGGCGTCTTTCTTGTTGAAAAGGTATTTCAAAGCGGAGTGGTCCGTATAAACAATACTCTTGTTCATGATTAGATATGATCGAAACTTCTCGAAAGCATAAACAACTGCAAGCATCTCCTTCTCGGTTGTTGTGTAATTCGTTTCTGCTTCAGTCATCGTCTTGCTAGCGTAATGAATTGGTCGGAAATGCTTCTCAATCCTTTGCCCTAGAACCGCACCTATTGCATAATCACTTGCATCGCACATGATTTCAAAAGGTTCGTCCCAATTTGGAGCAATGAGAATTGGAGCTTCGGTCAACTTCTTTTTCAATGTTTGAAAGGCTAGAATGCAATCTTCCGAAAAAATGAAAGGAGTGTTTTTCCCCCGGAGATGGGACATGTGCGGTATTTTCCAAATTTGGGTTTTGCACTTTTTCCGTTGACGTCTCCGGGTTTTGTTCAGGTTCTTTTTGAGGTTTTGAAACATCGGGTGTAGGAACAAGAGGAATCGAAGGTTCTTCCAAAGTCTTACCGCTCCTTGTAGTGATTGCATTAATTTGCTGACGAGGCATAAGTTACCGGTTTGACTTGGAAGAGTTCCTGATTTGAAGTAGAAGGCTGGAATTTTGAAATTATCACAAAGACTTGTCAACAAACTTGTAACATTAGCCATTTGATTTTGCAAACCTTGATTTTGAACATTCTTCAACACGACATCGTTTGATTTGAGTTGTCCTCTCCTTCAAAATCTGTTTTCAAAACACTATTTGTTGGAGGTTGGTAAGGTAAAACTTGATTGATTGGTGGTTGATTGGTTGGTGTTTGATATGGTGGAGCTTGATAAACTTGATTTTGAGTTTGGTTGTTTGGACGGTTTAATGATGGTGATGATGATAATGCTAATGATGATGATAAACAAGAAGGTGATGACACGAATGACGATAATGAAGAGACTGATAGTGATAGAACTGAGTCAGACATAATCAAGATTCCTGTTCTCGATCAGTCTACCACTGAATACTATAAAGAAGAAGAAGAAGAAGAAAAGATTGATGATGAAGAAATGATGAATGATGATGAAGACGATGAGGTCACTAAGGAGCTGTATGAAGATGTGAATGTGAATTTGGGAAATGAAGATACTAAGATGACCGATGATGATCAAGGTGCTTTAGAATAATGAAATGTTTCTCAAGAATCAGGGTTTGAGCAAGTAGAGGAAGACGCCCATGTGACAATTACTCCAGTCCTTGACACACAGAAGGCTGATGAACCTGTACAAAGTTCTTCTGTCTCCTCCGACTTTACAAGCAAACTCCTAAATCTTGAGAATCCATCCCCAGCTAACAATGAGATTGCTTAATTAATGAAAACCTCAGCTCGTCATGCAATGGCAGTTCCTAAAATCACATCCGGTTTTACTACAACTATTCCTCCACCACCTCTGTTCTTCAATCCTCTCCCACAACAAACAACACCGACTCCAACACCAACAACTTCTGAAACTACAACCTCATTTCCTTCACTTCTGGATTTCTCATATGTATTCAGGTTCAACGATAGAGTCACCAACTTGGAAAAAGATCTGTCAGAGATAAATTAAGTTGACCAGTATGCTCAAGCTCTCTCCTCCATTCCTGCTATAGTTGATCGTTACATAGATAACAAACTTGGAGAAGCTATAAACAAGGCCATTCAAGCACATAATTTGAACTGTAGACAAGAAGCTCATGATGAGAAGAATGCTTATATAGAACTCATTGACACGTCAATGAGAGCTCTTATTAAAGAGGAAATCAACACTCAACTTCCTTAGATTCTCCCTCAAGCAGTATCAGATTTTGCAAATCCTGTGATAGAGAAAAATGTCACAGAATCATTAGAAGCTGCAGTCTTGACAAGATCTTCCTCACAACCAAAGTATACTTATGAGGCGGCCGCATCACTCTCCGAGTTTGAGCTTACAAAGATACTGATAGACAAGATGGAGAAGAATAAGTCATATGATAAAGCTGACTACAGAAAGAAGCTTTATGATACACTAGTTGAGTCTTATAACATTGACAAAGATATATTTGATTCATATGGTGAAGTCTTTTCATTAAAGAGGAGTCGAGATGACAGAGACAAAGATCGAGACCCCTCCGCGGGATCAGACCGAGGGATGAAAAGAAGGAAATCAAGTAAAGATGCTGAGTCATCCAGAGATTCAAGGTCAAAGGAAAAGAAGTCTTCAAGCACCTCTAAAGACGCCTCCCAATCTCAACATAAGCATTCTGGAAAGTCAGCTCATGCAGAGGAGCCAAGTCACACAGTTGATGACTCGGGAGTGCAACAGGATCAAGAGTTCGACACGGGTAACAATGATGAACAACCTACTGACAAGGAGGTTACCAAGGATGACTGGTTCAAGAAACCCGAACGACCTCCAACTCCTGATTCTGATTGGAATAAGAGACAACATGTTGACTCCCGACCTCCTTAGACTTGGATTAGTCAAGTTTCTTGTGCTAAAGAACCTCGTACTTCATTTGATGAGCTCATGGATACCTCTTTCGACTTCTCTACATTTGTCCTGAATCAGCTCAACATCAAAGATTTAACTCAAGAAATTCTCGTTGGACCGGCATTCGAGCTACTCAAAGGCACTTGGAAGAGTCTTACAGAATTAGAATATCATCCTGAAGAATGTTCCAAGGCCACAACTGAATGACTCGAATGACTTAACCCTGAAGGCAAACCGTATCCGTTCGATCTTAGCAAACCTCTCCCGTTGATTCGAGATCAACGAGGTCGTCAAATCATCCCTCAGGATTTCTTTATCAACAACGACCTAGAATATCTAAAAGGTGGAGATTTAAGCAGACGGTACTCAACCTCGGTTACAAAGACAAAGGCTACTACATATGAGATCAAATGGATTGAAGACTTGGTTAGTAATTTGTGAAGTCCAGTGAAAGTGATATATGATAAACATGCTTATTGGGGTATATCACACTCACTGGGGTCCCAAACGTCAACATTTCTACGGGTTTGCTGCCAACATGACTTCGTCAAAGGATGTCTACTCTAGGAAAAGAATCATTGCAGTTACCAGACTTTCGATTATGGAGAAGTATGACTACGGTCACTTAGAAGAGATTGAAGTTCGTCGAAAGGATCAGAAGCTGTACAAGTTTAGAGAAGGTGATTTCCCATGACTTCGCCTACAAGACATAGAAGACATGTTACTTCTACTTGTTCAACAGAAGCTGACTAATCTCATAATCAACAAACGGTATGCCTTGAATGTGGCATTATGTATGTTCACAAGAAGGATTGTCATTTTAAAGGCGGGTGGAAGATCTTCAATTAGGTGTCGAAATTTACCAAAAGAAGCTCAACCTTACCAAGCTAGACACATTCAGGTCAAATGTTAGAAATAGGACCACATACACTGCATATTCAGACCCTAAAGGAGTGATATATAAGGATCAGATGAACATAAATAGATTGATGTGCGCTGATGAACTCCATAAATTCCGTAATGGCACGCTCGATGATGTTCGGTATGCTCTAAATGATATTGGTATGGGAATAAGGATGGAATATCTACCAAAGAGGAAATGTGGCGGTTTAGACAAACAACGGGCTCGGGTTATGATTTAAGATATTAACAAGCAGCTTTATGAGAGGAGGTTGATGCGGAATTTAGAGAAGTTCGTTGGTGGAAGAGAATACAGGAATGACCTTAGGCTGTTGGAACAGACAATATGATTTTGTCATATTTTGTCCTATCTCATTTCAGGTGCATCTCTCGTATATCATAACTCTTGTGAATATGTAAATAAATAGTGTAGACTATAATTAGGCTTATATAGTGTTTGAGTATGAATTTTCAAGAATTTCTTTGTAAATTTAAAAATTTCAAATTAACGTACTCAAACACCATATTAATCCCTCATAATTTGAGGGGGATCATTAAAATGTTCCAATAATTGGTTTGTTAATAGTTGGACATCTTTTTCCCCGAAACCATGAATATTTGAATCAACTAATATCCAAAATATCAAGAGATTTGACATTTTTTGATAAGGGGAGAAGATGTGATTAAAATATATGATTAAAGATGTGAATTTTAAGATCTCTAGCGTACGCTATCCCATATATGTGCTAAACTCTTTCGATTAATCAATGCACATATGAAGGGGGAGCAATGGTTATGCGTTGGCAAATATGTGGAAGTACCAAAGACCGACCATTTAAATTACTATATTGGAGTTATAAGGTGGTTAAGTTTAGGTATTAATTCCTATGATCCAGCCAGAACTGGAGGGATCTACCCAGGGATATTCCACTAGATAGTGTAGAAGTTCTTAGGTATGAAAAAAGGAGTAAAAGTGAGAATAAGGGAAAAGTGTTGACTAAGATGGAGCTAGTACTAGTACAAACCTAACAAGGTACTAGTTATGAAGTCTCGGTAAGCACTAAAGGGGCTGAAGAATGAAAAAGAAAAGTTAAGATAAAGGGTGAAAAGAAAGAAGTCCTCCTTACACTTAGGTAGAAACCAGGTCATTACATCTGTTGTCATGAATCACAAATATGATTGCTGACATTGAAGACTGACATCATAGACCCAGTGATGCAATACACAACCCTTCCTAGCCACTTAGAATCTCTCAAAATATTTCTGTTTCATTTCTTACGGAGATTACACGTATTTCTATCAACTTTCTCACTCCGAGTTAGTTGGTATTGAAAAGGTGGCAGTCTGCTCCAGCCTTCGATCACTAAAACCAAAGTGCACTATTAAGTCTAGAGCCAAAAGAGATCATCCATAAATCTCATTAGGATACTTGTCAAAATTATGCTTGCTAATTCACACAATGTCAAAAACAAGTAATATATATCAAGAGTCATACGTATTATCCTTGTGATTTTGCCAGAACATCCGAGTGATACTTAAGTATTCACAGTGAAGATGGAAATCCTGCTTGAGCTAACATCAAACAAGCTCTTGGTAGGTGACTTGTGAGATCCTATACGGATCAAACTTGTGATACTGGATATCGATTTGGTCCAGCTTATGAATTGATGAATTTTGAAAAAGATAAAACTATTGGTGTGTCATAAAAACCGTTTGCAATTTGACACACTGGCTGATTTTCTTAATCGATTTTCAATCTTATGTCCATGGGAAGCCTCACAAGGGTATCTGGACATAGGAAAGCTAAACACGAATTGACGGCTTAATCGGGAAGATAGTAACTTACCGGTTCACTCTTATCGAGTTATCTGCTTTGAGACGCTTTAGTATTAAGAACGGCTAGCGCAGCTGTGAAACCATGTCAAGGAGATTCTTCAGAATTCTACCTGATCACATGCAGTATTTATACTAAGTAACGGGGAACCGTGGTTGCTACAACCGTATTCGACGAAGTAACAAAGCCACTTTCGTCCATATATGTTGTTTATAACTAACCCATTCATGCAGGTTTCCTGACGGTGGTAGCAGCTTCCCGATGACAAGTCGAAGCCAATACCACATGCTCATACTCGACCGACATATATAAAGACATCATGAAAGCTCAAGTACATGTTTCAAGACTTCTGCTACTCTGATACCATACGTATTTCTTGAAGCGACAAAGTATTCAGTTGATACTGTATGTCCTCCATAAAGTGACAAAGTGTTAAATTTAAAGAATATCAAGAAAGATGGTTACACACGCTTTCAACATTAAGAACAGTATGAGCATGTTGGTCTAGAAGTTACAAGATCACAAGAAGGCAAAAGATCACAAGATGATGATAAGAGATTATGCTTGGTTGATGATCTTAAAGAAGTTCAAGATTCTCATAACAAGTCAAGCCTATTAGAACAAGCTCAAGCCTAAAGTCAAAGATCACTACAACATGTTCACAAGTTGAAGTAAAGAAATCAAGTATGCGAGCACAAGACTGAAGACAAAGCATAGTATGCTAGGCTTAAGTTTTTGTAAAATGAAGTGACCTCCCTTAGGGGGAGATTGTTAGGATCATGAAAAGTATCGGTCACTTCTATCATATCGTTAGATAGCTCATATAGCAATATTTGGAAACTAAATAGCCTAAATAAGCAAATGCCCATAGAAAGCCCATGGACCAAGCCTATGGCCGGTTATGTAATAGGTATAAATACCCTAACCATGTGTGGAGAGGGTGTTGGTTGGTTGTTTCATTTCTCATAATCTAAGTGTGTATTTCTTGTTTACCTTCTCTCACTAGAAGCATCCTCCCAACCACTTTCTCTCTTTAGAATTTCTTCATTATTCTTTGGTGTTATTGATTACCTAAGTTTTCTACATATTTTATCTGGTATCCATTTTAAGTATTCGTTGCTATCCCATTTGATTAGTTTGATGAACTCCAAGAACACATTTCGACACATAACCTATGCTAAAGTATTGGAGACACCACCTATGCATTACAAGGTGCATTGTGTTTATCGACCACGAGAGTGAGAAGACTATACCTACTTTAGAGGATACACTACGAGCTCAACCGCAGAAGCAATTGGAATACTAATCTACGTTAGTAGGATTTTCTTGCAACGATAGTTAGCGCACCTGTAACAAGGCCGCACTGTTCGAGACACTCTACGACCAAGAGTGTTAATCACCCGTCTGCTGGACCAAGGTTAGGGTAGTCGAGTCACTAGCCATGGCACGTCACCGTGAAATGACTAAGAAGATCATTCAGATACACAACAAAATTCATGCTGCTCATAATTGCCAACAAAATGACACATATGGGAAGATACGTCTCGTCAAAACGGGGAAAGCTGAACCCACGTCATATTGGAGCTTTTAAGATTCTTGCCAAAGTTGGAGCTGTCGCTTACAGACTCGAACTTTCAAAACAACTAAGCCGAGTACATAGTACTTTTCACGTCTCGACCTGAAGAAGTGTTTGCCTGACGAAACACTTGGTATTCCGTTAGATGAAGTCCAAATCGATGACGAGCTTCATTTCGTCAAAGAACCTGTTGAAATTATGGACCGTGAGGTTAAGCGTTTGAAACAAAGCCTCATTCATTACGTCAAGGTATGATGGAATTCAAGAAGAAGTCACGAACTTACTTGGGAACGTGAAGATCAATTTCAGAAGAAATATCTGCATCTAATTGCTAATTTTGCACCATCGTCAAATACCACAACTTGAGCTTCGGGACGAAGCTCATTTAACGGGGGAAGGATGTCACACCCTGTAAATTTCAGGTCAATATTTTAAACCATTTCAATCATTATTTTGAATTTTATCCGTTTCGTTTGAATTTGACTTAAAACCGGGAACTTATCCTGCGTAAAATTGAAAAACATCATCGGACGCGTTCCGACTACGAACTAAGTTTAGTATACTTGTATTATTCTTATTTTAATCCTTTATTAGTGTTACGTAGTTTACGTACACTTACGTTTTCAAATTTTACGATTTTCGTGTGCCTTTCGCTTTTTTAGCATTTTATTGTCAAACGGAACCCCGAAAACCTACCACCTTTGCATATAAACCCAAGTTAGCATTATTTACTTGCCTTAGCATCATATTTTCGTGACTTTGGTCCTTCACATTCACCATTTTGATTGAATTCTTCTAAATTAAATCCCATGGCATCTTTTTGAAATTGGCAAGCATGTGTTCATGTAAGAGTTGGATGGTGACACATGAGAGTGTCACTCTCATGTACAAACATTGTGCTAAACACAATCATGTGCTTGCAAGAACTCTTCCATTTGGTCCCTACTCCACCATTCACCATTTAATAAAAACATATACCATGGGTGAACAAGTTGGCTAGCATACAAAATGTGGCTCATGGTCCCCTCTTTTGACCCATGTCCAACCGAACCATATGTTCCACCCAAGCAAGACTTGCTTGATTTTTCAAAGACCCTAAACCCTATACATTTCTTATAAATACCACCTTTTTTCAAAGCTAGGGTTTCATTTTCATATTGCAAACTAGCAAAACAACCTTTTCTCTCTTCTTTGGCTCCTTAGGCCACGACAAAAAAATGAAACCCACAAGGGTTCCTTATTTTCATTTTCTTATTGAATCCAAGCACCCAAGTTTGATATTTAAGGTCATTTAAGGTGTTTCCAAGCTTTGATTCATTAATTTCAAGGTTTATTCAAGAATTCAAAAGTTAGGGTTTCACTAAATTTGGAGGTTTTGCAAGATCTTGGTGTATGTTGTAGATCTAGTGTTCAATCTTATTTCTTCTCCATTTGTAAGCTTGTTCTTGAACCCTTTTCCTTTCTTTTATAATTTCATTTATGTTCTTACATATATATTATGAGTCCTTTTGTGTTTGTGCAAGTCCTTTAAAAATAAACAAGATGACACTTGAACTAGTTATATATTTTTTATGGTTCTTTGATTTACATATTGTTTTGATTGTGAGTATGAGTGAGCATGTGTGTTGCAACAAAGATGGAGATGGGATTAGGATAGATATAAGTGTGGATTTGTTGTTGGATTAGTCGTGAACGGAGATTAGGTTAGTATAAGCACTATTGTGAAGTTTGGATGGATTTTTGGAAGCATTTACGAAAAATGATGTTGCTGATCCGTTTTTGTTTTTAAGTTTTCGGACACTTAAGAATGTTTTCATTAGGCGAGAAAGTAGTTTTTGGAAGGCTCGTTTCGATTAAATAGTTTTTTATATATCGCACACTAAAACCGAACTTAAAACGGCCAAGTTATAGCCAAATGAAACTTGAAACATTTTTTGGCAAAACGATTTTAATACCATCAAGTCAGGAACGAAAATGACCATTTTGACCCCTTTCAAGTCTGTTTCGGCCAAAGTGTAAAACACAAACATGGCCTAAAATGACGTTTCCCTTCCAAAGTCGCGAAAGTCGTGTTAAAAATGCTTTATGAGTGAGATAAACCTAGTTTTCATCAAGTTATTTTCGGACATATTAATTTTATATATATAAATGTTTTCAAGCAGGTTAGGTCCATTTAGGTTTTGAAAACCTTAGAAAACATTAAGGTAGTGTTTTGATATTATTACGAAGGGTTAGGAGTTTTCTAAAAATGATAAAGCGATACCGTTGAACGTTACTAAAAATAGTAAGTTAGTACGAATTAGTGAAATAGAAATGAAAAGTAGGCGTTTAGGTTTCGTTAGTGCGTTTATGGAATTATGGACTTGACAAATATAGGGGACGGTATTAACATCCTGAAACTTAGAACTTTTCGAAAATAGAAAGTTTCCTAAAATAGTAACTTTTCGAAAATGGCAACTTTTTGTAAGAATGGCGTAACGTTTATATAAACCTAATGAGTTGTAAAGACACGCTTTTGTTAAATAAACTAAAGCACATACACATATGGATGTCTAGTTCTTTTATAAACGCTTTATGCAACGTTTCGATATTATTTATCGTTCTAAGGCGCGTCTTATAATTAGGTCGCGGTTAGAGTCGTTCAGTTACTTTGTTATCCTCGTTGATTTACTATCTCATCGTTTGCTTAACGTGAGTTCATAGCCTCACGTTTTACTTGTTTTATATTTACCTTATAACTTTTGGGCTGAGAACATGCTCGTTTACAAACTTGTTTACTCTAATGATATCTAACTTTTATAAATGTTCGTTTGCAAACTCGGTTACATGATTGATATCACACTTTGTTTTACTTGTGGATGCAATTACTTAAAGCCTTTCTTTTGGAAATACGTTGGTTACTTTTACTTTGGACACAGTTACTTTACGTTACCTTTTCCTGATTACGTGTTGCCTAAGTTGCGAATAGACCACTAATGCCCAAACTATCATGAACCGTTAATTTCTTAACCAACCGTTTGGGTTAAGTAAGCGCGAATGTTGTAAATAGATCTATTGGGATTAATTATCCCTATTCGGGTAAGTAGCACTTACTAGATTCGGGACACACGAACAAACAGATATATACCATGTCGAATTTCACTAGGTGATCTTGGTCAGATACCTCTAGGGCAGTTATTATCTTGTTTGGCATATAATATGCTTCATCGAATTGAGCTTCAGTGTCATGAGCTTAGCGCAACAGTAAATACTTTTTATGTGAAGTTGTATTTGTTATAACTGTCACATATGTTTTATAACTTGTAGTCCACACTGCTTTCGTTAAACGTTTCAAATTGCCAAATACTTTTTATAATACTGTGAGTGAAGCAGTATTCACTAAATGTTTTTTGATTCTCGCAAATGCTTTACTTAAACCTATGAATTCACCAACTTTATGTTGACCGTTTTAAGCATGTTTTTCTCAGGTGCTTAGGGAGTATAATAATTAGGCCATTCAGCATGTGTTCCTGTTCTCCTATTGTTTGGTTAGTCTAAAAGTGCATCAACGTACATTAACTTGTATTTTAATTCACCTGATAAGTCAAAAATTGTCAACACATATGCAATTTTTGAGGGGGAGAACAGTGATTAAAATGTGATCAATACAGCTTAATAATGGATAAGATCGTGTGAATATAAGTATGTTCTCGACCTCGCATGTGAAAAACTCTTTCATAATATGATGCATATGCAATAAGGTAACTTTTAGTTGAATAGATACTCCTCAATTGTTAAAAAATATTTCTCAAACACGATGATTACATATTTCAATGGTTGTTATGGCAGCTATAATATCCAAAAATCGACCAACTAATTGTTTTTACGTGTTAAGCGGTTTAGGTTAGGAATTCCCCCCCCCCCCCCCCCCCCCCCCCCCCCCCCCCCCCCCCCCCCCCCCCCCCCCCCCCCTGTTTCATGATCAGCAGAACCGAAGGATCTACCAGGGACACTCAATTAAGATAATAGAAGTCCTTAGGGTATGATAAAAAAAGGAGATAAAGTGAGAGTGGGTCAGAATGTTATCTAAGGCAAGATTTGCCGACCATAACAACCCACATGGTGATAAAGAAGACGCATTATAAATATCAATGAAGGGTTGAAGAATAAAAAAAAGTATGATAAATGGTGAAAAAGAATCCATCCACACAACCTTAGGCAGAAACCGGGTCAATGCATAATCTATCAGTAATCACAAAGATGATTCCGGTATTGAAGACAAGTCATCATGTACCTAGTGATAAAAAGCACAACCCATCCCAGCTACTCAGGCTTCTCTCAAAAGAAGTTTGTTTCATTTCTCACAGAGATCAACACGCTTCTATCAACTCTCTCATTCCAAGATCGTTGATATTGAAAAAGTGGCAATCTGCTCCAGCCTTCGATCACCAAATATCAAAAGTGCACTTATAGAGTCTAGAGCCAACGAGATCTATCAAAAAAATCTTACTAGGACTCAAATTCCAATATACAAAATGTCTTACATCATTATACAAAATTTGGTATAAAAGAGTCCTATGCATTATCCTTGTGATAATTGCCAGAACATTCAGAGTGATACTCTCTAGTATTCACAGTGATGAATGAAAATGCTTTTAGAGTCAACATCAAACAGCTCTGTGGTAGGTGACTTGCGGGATTATACATGAATCTAGCTTGTGTCAACTGGATATCGATAATGGTCCAATAAATGAAATGACGACCCAATCAGAAAGATAGTAACTATCTAATTCACTCTTACCGTGTTGTCTGCTTTGAGATGTTTCAGTAATGAGAACAAGCAAGTACGATGAATCTAATGCAATCGTGTTAGAGGATCTAACACTTCAAGCTGGAAACCCTGTCAAGGAGGTTCTTCTAAATTGAGCCTACCTGATAACAGGTACAATAATTATACTACAAAACGGTCCTCACAGAACCGGAGCTTAACATAACCGAATTTAAGATGAATGACAAAGTCATATTCGTCTATATTTGCTGTTAACAACTAACGTATATTTCAGGTATAAGTGACGACGTTACAACCTCATTCCATCTGAGTCAAGATTCACCACCTCTTGCTTAATCGACAAAGATAAGTACATGATGAAAGCTTAAGTACATGTGTCAATATCTTCCGCATTCTCTGATGTATAAGCACTTCCTCAAAAGAACATAATTGACAAGATTTCCTGGCAATAACAAAGATATATCTTACAAGTGGATCAAGTACTACTCCTCCCATTATGTGGTATAAGTAATCATGTCAAAGAAAACGTTGAAGAAGATTGTTAGCAAGATGCCAGACCCTTGACATGAGGCTGACACAAGATCGCAAGGCGGCATAAAGATTCAAGGATAAAGATTTAAAGATCTCAAGACTCAAGATAAATCAAGGCCAAAGACTGCGATATAAGAATTTATTCAAAAGATATAAGGTTAAAGATCAAGATCCAAGATCACGAGCATGCAAAAGTATATTCAAAAGAATTCCCAAGAATACAAGGCTCCGAGATTCAGACGTCATCCCAAACGTAAAGCCACATATCGTCTTTAGATCCACCCTTTAAGGGAGATTGTTTAGCCATTGAGATTGTCTTATGTGTGATAAATTATGATTCAAG
Source organism: Tanacetum coccineum (assembly GCA_026074375.1). Classification (NCBI taxonomy): domain Eukaryota; kingdom Viridiplantae; phylum Streptophyta; class Magnoliopsida; order Asterales; family Asteraceae; genus Tanacetum; species Tanacetum coccineum. The sequence goes on from BQNB010015542.1 coordinate 44,966, forward strand.
TTTAAATTTAAGTATTTGCCGACTTAACCAAAAACAACACTTTAACAGGTAGTATATCCGATCGGTGGGAGTTTCGTGGTAAGTAGGTTGTTGATCACTAAGAGCGAGAAGCAATTTCAATATATTAATACTTTGGTTTTTCTAATCTAAGTTAGTCTAATATATGCTAAACCTATGCTAAACCTTTGTTAATCTTAAATCTAATGGATAAGGGGGGTTTTAAGCCTAAGAGACTGGCACAGGTTTGGTGGTGACTAAAACCAATTCAAGACACTAAAACACACGCAAGCAAATTAACAGAAGATAAAAGAGCAGTCTAGCCAAATATAAGAAAACTGTATTAACCATTATTAATCCAATCAGAATGTTGTTTTGTTTATTAGTGCAATGATTACTTATCTTGAGGCGGCATATCATTCTTAAGACTTTGGCGTTACTTCTTCCTAAGAACTAGACACGTAGAATTCTGTTACAATTAAACGCATCCGCATAAAGCATCTTTATTTTCTGATTATAATCTATCTTAGGGATTAAAGCAATGGTGATCTTGTTAAACCCTAGCTCATAGAGACTTTACTCACTTACTACTTAATGGCAATTCAAACACTAGTAGTCCACTAACCAAGTCTTTACCAATTAATCAAGAACGTACTCATTGATACCAAGGTCACCTTATGGTCCAATACCTAACTCCCAATCAAAAGGGACAAAGATAGGTCGTTAATTGTGATCCTATTGGTCTAGATGTATAAATCACTATATGGAGAGCTATCCTGACATCTAGATTACTTGGTCCGTATCACTAGATCCAGTTGAATGATGGGTCGCATACAAAAGTACGTAAACAAATATAAATTGATAAACATAAACACGCAATCAACGATAAATTAAGAAATCAAGATAAATAAACCAAACATTAAGATCTTCATAATAATGGCTAATATCAGAAGGTATGAGCGTTGAAACGTCATAATTAATACAAAAGTAATGATTTAGCCAAGGTAAACTAACCGAGTTAACGAATGATACTAAAAACTAATGATTACAAGAGTATAAGAAATACACTTGTCTCCTAGGAATTAATCGCGTTGCTCGACACTTCCTGCTCTTTCTCCTTAAAAAATCATCCTTTTAGATTTAGGTATCAGAATATGAATCTAGCACACTAAAACTCGTTTTTTGATTCTCTATATAAAGTCTGGATCAGTTCGATACGGCTTATCGTGGGTCGTTGTGTAGTGTATAATTTATTGATTCAAGTTTTTAATTTATATTTTGCCGACTAAACCAAAAACAACACTTTAAAGGGCAGTGTGCCCGATCGGTAGTAGTTTCGTGGTAAGTAGGGTGTTAAACACTTGAAGAGAGGTTAAATCTATCAATTTAATTAATATTCTTGGTTATCTAATCTATGTTAATTCTACTCTATTCTAACCCTATGTTAAACCTATTTCAGTCTAATATCCTAATTCTAACAGAAATGGGGGGTTTTTAGCCTGAGATACTGGCACGGTTTGGTTGGTAACTACAATCAATTCAAGGAACTTTAACTTACGCGAGCTAATTAACAAAGGATTAAAAAGGTTCAAACTTATATAAAAAAACTGTATGAACCATTATTAATCTGTTAGAAAGTTGGTTGTTTATTAAGTGCAATAATTTCTTCTCTCGAGGTTGGCATATCATTCTTAAGACTTAGGCGGTTACATCACCTAAGCCCTAGACACAATAATTCTGACACTATTAAAGCATCCGCAAAAAGCACCTTATTTATATTAGAATCTTACTTAAGGATTAAGCAATGGTGATCTTGTTAAACCCTAGCTCATAGAGACTTTACCCACTTACCGCTTAATGGCAATTTATACACTAGTAGTCCACTTGTCCAACTATCCAATGGAATCAGAACGTTACTTGTTGAATTATCTAGGTCACCTGCTAGTCAATACGATTAATAAACCATTGTAAATATCCAATTAACTAGTTAAGCCCGAAGCGTATCCTAGACACAGACTTAGAAGGACAATATTTGTGTAACTATGATTCTAGATGTATAAATTACTATATGGAGAGCTATCCCGGACTCTAGATCTACTTGGTCCATGTCACTAGATCCAGTTGAATGATAGGTCGCATACAAAAGCACGTAAACAAGTATAAATTGATAAACATAAACAAGCATTCAACGATAAATCAAGATAAACAAATACCAAACATTCAGATCTTCATAATAATGGCTAATACCCGAAGGTATTAGCCTTTAAACGTCATAATAAATACAAAAGCAATTATTTAGCCAAGGTAAACTAACCGAGTTAACGAATGATACCAAAAACTGAACGATTACTAAAGTATATGGAATTACACGTTGTCTCCTATGGAATTGATAACGTTGCTCGACCTCTTCTGCTCTTTTTCTCCTCTGAAAATCGACTTTTATGGTTTAGGTATCGAGAATATGATTTAGCACACTTAAAACTCATTTTTGAGTTTTGTATTTATAAGGTCTGGAAGTCGGTTCGATACGGCGTATCCAAGGATTAGATACGACGTATTGGGGATTTCTTGGAGTAGGGACCACGCTCGATATCTTCCTGAATATTATATTCATTCCATATTTTCAATACGGCATATTGGTCTTCTGGATACGGCGTATTGAGCTTTATTCCTTAGTGGTCTTTGGTGAGTGCAGGCACGGATACGCCGTATCTTCCTTGATGGATACGGCATATTGGTCTTCAGAATAGTAATCTTCAAAATATCTTCATTTAAGCTCCAGAATGTGCGCCTTTTGCTAATATTCACCAAGTACTCCATAATTACTGCAATTCTCAAATATAAACGATTAAGTAACAATTCTTTGCAATAATTATACAAAATGGGAAGTACTCCATAATTACTGCAATTCTCAAATATAAACGATTAAGTAACAATTCTTTGTAATAATTATACAAAATGGGTTAATAACATGAGATAAATGATGCTATAAAATAGACGTTATTTGATGTCATCAAATATCCCCCCACTTGAATCCTACTTGTCCTCAAGTAGCCTTTAGAAATTTATAAAATAACCAAAACACTCACTAATAGGAAGATGAAAACACTCAAATCACTCAACTAATCTATGTGGTAACATGTAACTAATTCACTCAATTGCTCGGTCGTGATGAGTATTCTATCATAAGCTTGACAAGGATACACATCTCCACCACTAAAGCCAAGGAGTAACTTGTTTTTAAAGGTAATTATGGGTTTTTTTATGGAAAGGCGACGGTTGATATTCTACAATCTTTACCAGACAGTACCACTTAAAAAGGCAGCTGAAGCACACATACACACCCGGAACGCCGGGATAGACATGCGTGTTCGATCACATCCCCATTCGAATTTAACTAACGGTTAGGATAAAGAATGATATAGGGTAGGAACCTTCTAACTTTCACCAAAATTCGTAAACCAACGAGATACAAGACATGCATACATGGCCGTAACGATGGAATAGACATGCATGTTTGTATGAATCCCCGTTCGCATAAAACCAGCGGCTAATCATCAGGTGAGAGGGAAGTAAATTGTTGTTAAATAAAAATTAAGAAACAAATAGATTAAGTTAAGATATAAGTTGATTGACATTTTTTCCCGAATTTTACCATGATTAAAGGACACAAACGTATTTACAACGTCTGATCATTGATCAAAAAACAACCAAAGTTGGCATTCCCGCAACGGTCAACTTCCAAATCATCCTAAAACTTTACATACTCTACAAGGCAAGTGGCGATATCTTCTACTTTGTACAATACTTTACATCGTTGATTTTTTTTGACGTATCAACGAATAATCGATCATTCGTGTAATTCCTTTGCGAAACGATTATCTTCAAACTTTCTTTCTCTTTTTGTATTTTTCTCATTTTTTGATTTTTTTTCATAACTATGCTTCAAATCTCGGTGTAGTTTCACCATCTTCACGATCATAATAATTTCGGATAATTCCTTCGGTAATTCTTCATTCTTCGGTTTCACCAATAATTGTAACAGTAGTAAAATCACATGAGCTTTGACTACTAATATCCATTCCCATTTGCAATGTGAAAGTTTCCAACCGCACCAAAGATAAAAAAATGACAAGACTCGGGAAATACAAACTTTACACTTTAAGCAACTAGCAACTGTAAATTAAACTTAATCTAACAGGCTAGGTTAAGGTGTAAGGGTGTATCAACGAATAATCGATCCTTCATGTAATTCCTTTAGTAGTTGCGAAACGATTATCTTCAAACTTTCTTTCTCTCTTTTTTTTCTTTTTTTTCAAACTATTCTTCCAATCTCGGTGTAGTTTCCCCATTTTCACGATCATAATAATTCCGGATAATTTCTTTGATAGTTCCTTCGCTCTTCGGATTCACCATTAATTGTAACGGCAATAAAATCACATAAGTTTTGACTACTAATACACATTCTCATTTGCAATGTGCAAATTTCTAACCGCACCAAAGATAGAAAATGACACAAGACTCGATAAATACAAACTTCTTTAAGCAACTAGCAACTGTAAATTAAACTTAATCTAACAGAGAAGGTTAAGGTGTAAGGGTGTAACGAAACAAATAGTTGGTGTAATTTCCTAAAGGATTGGCTCTACCGGTTGTTCTAGTGGATCTTCACTCTAAAGATGAGAGTGAAAAAGGGTTTAACTGGAGGTTAACTAACTGGTGTAGTTAGTTAATAAACAACATGGAAAGGCGATTTGGGTGTAATCCTAAATTTACCGATTTAAACAAGTTACTCTAATTAAATCCATAATACTCATTATTGTGGTCTCGAATAGATATATCAAGCCAAGTTCTAAAGTCTACAACATCACCGGCACGCTCATATTTTGTGGATTTTGGGTAAACATTTGGAAACAGAAAGGTTAAATCCTCACAATATCTAACAAGGATTATTGTATGCAGGTTATGGATTAAGTAATTTTACAAAAGTATGCTTGATTTTTTTTTAATTTGAGCATAATTTAGGCATTTTAGTGTGAAAAATAAGACAAGTAAACATTCTAATTCCATCCCCCCACTTGAATTATACAACGTCCTCGTTGTATATATAAGACATTAAATACGAGAATTTAAAAAGAACTAGAATGAGAAACTCCCCTGATATTTGCTCGGTTGATTCTCTAAGTTGCGTTTATGAGCAAGATTTCGTGTTGAACAGCCGTCTTGAAGTTTCAAGACTCCAACACTTCAAGATCTCTAGATATTTAAATTCTCTACCAACATTCGTCGATATTTCTTTCACGAGGTCGTGTATTGAATATAAGAAAAACATGTGCATTCCTATTAATTTAAACTAAACTAATTACATGTCAGTCGGGTGAATACGGCGTATTAGATGAATGAATACGCCGTATTCAAAATCTAACAATAATGTTTTTAAAGTGCAATAAAAATAAAGACTGATAACGTCCAGACAATCAATACGCCATATGGTATGGAGCGGATACGCCGTATTGATGTCTGGGAAGACAGACTCGATAAAATTAAATAACAATCCGGGTTGTCTCCCGGGAAGCACTTTTGTTTATAGAGAAGTCTTTAAGTTAAACTTTTCTTCAGCTTCCTTTTATTACTTGATGTGCGTCACCTTCCATCTTTCGTCCTTTTTCTGAAAAATATCTTGGTAGATTATTGATAAATTATCTTCGTTTCTTTCCCAAATATCGTATTCATAACTTCTAATAGCAATATATTCTTCGTGGGGTCCAAGTGAGTACCGAATAGCCTCAAACTTTTCTGCTTTGCACCTTCTTTTGTTAGGTTTCTCATCGATAGAACTGGATGTATTTCTATATTTGCGCTTTGTCTGACTTTGTTCATCTTCCTTTTCGGTGTCGCTCTTTCCACATGATTTTAGATAAGGTTTGAAGAATGAGTCAGAAGTAGTATTGTTACTACTCAAGATGCTATCATCTATTCATCTTTATTCCAATTCCCATTCATCCAAGCATGGAACAATACTTTTTTTGTTCTTCCATTAATTTTCATGTGTTTATCAAGTGAAGAATTTACTCGTGATATGAGTTCGAGTGGATCAATCCCCCAGTTGTCTCCTTCATCCAACATCTCTTCTTCCCCATCATATGATTCAGGGTAAAATTAACAGAAAAATTTCTCAACAAGTTCTTCCCAAATGGTAATTTTTCCTTCCCCCCTTGTTTTTCCACCATTGCCATGCATCATCAGTAAGTGAGAGAGGAAATACCTTCATTCATAGTTGATGGGAATCCACACCAGGAACGTGAATTAAATTAACAATTTCAAGTACTTTAGCAATGTGGTTTACAACATCTTCATCAATCCATCCGTGGTATGTATTCTTTTGTAGTTCCTCTAAAAATTCCTTGTTGAGTTTAATGTTAATATTGTTACTGGAGATAAAAAGATTCGATTCAGTTTGATCATTTTCCATTTTTTTATTTAGAATTGGTTCAGCCATGACTTCTTGTGGTTCCTTCTTTCAACTAGCTCTGATAAGTTTTTCCAGTAACAAGGGTAAAAATATCAGTAGGATTTGCTCTGAAGAAGGATAGAAATTTTTTTAGCACAGAAATCAAATATGAAAACTTAGGATTCTATTTTTGTTCCAGATGATCGATACGCCGTATCCAATAGAAGTGGATACGCCATATTAATCTGTTGGGATGAATACGCTGTATTGGACAGAGAACTGGATACGCCGTATCCGATGGAAGTGGATATGCCATATTCAACTATCAACCAGAACAGTGTATTAAGAAAAACAATTTAAATACGTAAACAATTAAACACACAAATATACAAGCAAACAATTAAAGACAAATATACAAAATTTACAGAATATACAAGAATATACACTAATCTAAATTACACTAATCCTAATGGTTAGATCTAATCTAATGTTAAAAACCAAAATATCAAATAAAAATCAAGATTAATTTTTACTCCCTGGCAGCGGCGCCAAAAACTTGATGTATTGTCGTGTGGTGTATATTTAATTGATTCAAGTTTTAAATTTATATTTTGCCAACTAAACCAAAAACAACACTTTAACGGGCAGTGTACCTGATCGATAGTAGTTTCGTGGTAAGTAGGGTGTCAAACACTTGAAGCGAGGTTAAATCACTCCCTATTTAATTTAATTCTTTGGTTTATCTATTCTAGGTTAAGCACAACTGATCTTTTATCTTTTGTTTATTAGCCTTGCGTGGGCTAAATGGCCTTGAAAGAGTGTATCACCAACCAAACCGTGCAGTCTCTCAGCTGAAAACCCCCTTTTCCCGTAGAATAGGATTAAGACTGAAAGGTTTAGAATAGGATAGAATTAACATAGATTAGATAACCAAGATAATATTAAATTGATAATATTTTAACCTCGCATCAATGGTACGACACCTATTATAACCACGAAAACTACTACCGATCGGGTACACTGCCCGTTAAAGTGTTGTTTTTGGTTTAGTCGGCAAAATATAAATTTAAAACTTGAATCATAAAAATATACACCACACAACGACACATCAAGTTTTTGGCGCCGTTGCCGGAGAGTGAAAATTAATCTTGATTTTTATTTTAATATTTTGGTTTTTAACATTAGATTAGATCTACCTTAGATTAGTGGTAATTTAGATTAGTGTATATTCTGTAATATTTGTATATTTGTCTTTAATTATTTGCTTGTATATATTTGTGTTTAATTGTTTGCGTATTTAATTCTTTTTCTTAATACACTGTTCTAGTCGATAGCTGAATACGGTATCCACTTCCATCGGATACGGGAGTATCCAACTTTCTGTCCAATACATCGTATTCATTCAACTGATTAATACGGCGTATCCACATCCCAATGGAATACGGCGTATCGTATTGGTCTGGACAGAATTCTGAAATCTTGGTTTTTCCTAATATGAATTTCGTGCCAAATTAATTTTACCTTTCCTTCGAACAAAATCCTATGATGGTTTTATCCCTTGTTTCATGTAGTGCAGTCAAGGAGTTCTACAAACGAACGATATTACACCTTATAAGAACCTTAGAGAAATTTTGACCATCAAGGAGACACTTCAAGACTCTAAGTCTTGACGAATTGAGATCGCCTGATTTCAATCTACTTTCTGACCAAGAATACTCGGAGGAAGAAGAAGCGGAAGCAATGGCGGAAACCATGGAGCAATAGATGAGCAAGACCCGAACTGACTATGGATCGGGAGTGGCTAGGCCCAAAATTGTTAACAAAGATCAATTTGAACTGAAAGGCCAATTTCTTAAGGAGTGGTATGTGCTTAATTACACATACCTTTTTCCATTAAAAACGGACTTAAATGACCAAAAACAAACAAAAACTGCCAAATATATGTTTGTTTTGCATTTGTGTTGTGCAGGAAACGGATATTCACAAAAGGACGAAAAACAAAGCCAAAAACGACAAAACCGAGCACGGAATGGAAAAGTGTGAAAAGACGAAGTCAATCAAGCCAAAAAGTCAACAGAAAAGTCAAACAGTCAAAGTCAAAGTCAACCCCGACAAAGTCAGAGTCAACTCCGAGAAGCTGAAGCAGAAAATATAACTTGGGGGACTAAATTTGCCAATTCCCAAAGTTATATTACAAGAAGATAAAAAATAAGGGCTGAAATTGCTATTTATTGGAAATACAACTTTAGGGGGCAGTTCTGCCAAACCCCTAAAGTGGTATTACAAGGGGACTAGTTTTGAAATAGAAGTTATAAGGTTGAGGGGGCATTTCTGCCAAACCCTCAACCTTGTACACCACACAAGGACTAATGTTGCTAAAGACTATAATTTAGTAAAAAAAAAAAGAGGGGCTTTCCTTGCCAAACCCTCAAACTCCATTTAACCACAATGACAATATGCTGCAAATGAAAGATAGAAGTTGGAGGACCAAAGCTGCCCAAATACCAAACCTTTACCCTGTTATCTCCCTAACAAACTTTCCCGCCCATTTTCACCCCCAAACCACTCACGGGCTAATCACCTTTGTTTTACCCTGCAACACAAATTACCCAATGGGTAAAGACTTCATCCCTAACCCACTTACTCCCCCAGCTTTATCATTGCCAGCTTGGCAATCCTTTACCATTTCCAAGCTAATTTGATGGCTTAGATAAAACCCAAAAAGACACAAGAAAATTGTTCAAGGGCTATAGATTGGTGATTTTTATGAATCACTCACACAACAAACACACTTATGAAAGCTCTCTCCAAAGAAACACAGCTGCAAGTTCAAGATTTGGGAGAATTCGGCTATAAAAGGCCTCATTTTGTAGCTCAATAGATATCTTTACATTGTAACTTTTTATCTTAGCTTAATTTAGCATAACTTAGCTTAATTTACTGTCATTTACAGCTTATTAAGTTTTCAATTCCAGCTTTGTATCAATTTCAAGTTTTAATGCAATATTGAGGTTTTTAAGTCAATCTTTTAATCCCAAATTATAAGTTGTTAATGTATGTTTAAGAAGCTTTCATTAAGCTTATTTATAAGCTGTTTTGATTAATCAACTTAAAAAGTTAATTAGTTAAAGAAAAATCAAGAAAAACCACAAAAAAATACCACAGCTTATTTTTAAGGATGATAAGCCGGATATGGATGGGCTTATGGACTCACTAGCTTGTTAAATACAAGCTAGAGCTTTGTTGATTAAGCTCTAATGAGCATTGACACCCTTGTTTAGAGCAAAAGGGGTTTGTAAGTCATTTTTTTCATTTAAGCTTATTTTCTGCATTTTCTTATTTTTCAGCTTATTTGTGCTTATTGCTTATTGTTATGTGCTTATTAATGCTTAATTGTCATGTATGAACCTCTGTCTTTGAAACCCTTGGTCTAAATTACCTAATTCAGCCTTTAAAAGCTAAATCTGAAAATTAAAAGGGTGTTTGGGTCAAGGGTAAAAATGGGTGAAAAGTGTGTTGTCATGGGTTGTGGTCTTGTGGCAATCTTTGGCAAACTTTGTGAGCTAGTTTGAGTCTGCTTTCCAAGATTTTTAAAAAGAAAAAAGTGTTTTCAAGCTTAGTTGTTGTTTTCTTAAATCTGTCAAGGAATTAAAAAGGGTTAAATAAGCTTATTTGATTAAGCTCTTGTAAATCTGAGTTAAGGTTTAGAATTGTGTCATTTAAGTGTGTTAAAAACAAGTAAGTCAAACCATTTGTGGTCACTTGCAAATTTTTTAAATCTGTCAACTAGTTCTTGTGTTTTTCTAAAGTTAAAATTGCTTATTTTCAAGTCCAATTATCAGACATCAAAGATTGTTTTTAAGCTTCGGATTTTTGAGCATAAGCTCACCTCATGACATACTCAATCTGTTTTTAATTGGATTTTACTTTTGAGCTTATTAAGGTGCTTATTTCTAAGCTCACTTTTTATCAAAAATCCCCAGTTAAATCTGCCCTGGTGCTAAACCATGACTTTTAAGTCATATTTTCTGGCTTATTTGTGTTAATCAATCCCAACTTTGCTTTTCTAGAAAGCTTATAAGCTCATTTATTACCCATATTGTCAGACCTTACTTGGCCTTTTGAGTGATATTATTTTTTAAGCTACAAATAGGCCCAATTGATTTTATTTATTTAGTTAAAGTAGGAAATAGCTTATTCTCTTTTTCCAGCTTATTAGGAGCTTTTTAGTTGATGGTTTTAGTTCTTAGTTGCTTATCTAGCTTGTTTTTATGCCTGACTTTGCTTATTTTTAGCTTTCTTTGCTTATTGTGTCTATAAGCCAAAAATCAAAAAAGCCTTGTGCCCTTAATTTGCCAAGCAATCTTCCTGTTTGTTTTTGCTTTAATTGTGCTTATTGTTGTTTCCAAACCTCAAATAAGTGGTACTTATGAAGCTTATTGGCAAAATCACTAGGCGTGGGCCCCACTTGGCCTCAGAAACAGCTTAAGGGGCTTAAAATTGAGCCCCAAAAGCTGTCCCATCTGTTTGCAAAACAGTCATAAGCCCTTTGGCTTATTCCATTTTTTTGTTGCTTGTTTTTGATTAAGCTGCTTATTTCCATTTTATGAGCTTATTAGATCAGTACAAGTAGGATTCTAGCTTATTTAAGGGTTTTAGTTTGCTTATTCGAGCTCTTAAGCTCATTAGTTGTCTTTGTTTGCTTAAGTGTGAAAAAGAGAAAAGAAAAGAAAAAGGTACTGTCATAGCTTTTTTGCTTATTCACGTGCTTATTAGTGAGTTTTACAAAAAGTTATAGTTAAGAAAAAAGCTTATTTTCAAGTGCTTAAAAAGTTTGTGTAAAAAAATTTTGAAAAAAAAATATAAAGGGGAAGGCCAAAGCCCCGGGTGAGCAAGACTCGAACCCGGGACCTCAAAGCCCTCAACCCTTATAAACCCCCCAAAGCCTCTACCGCTGTGCTACAATAGCTCATCCGGTAGAGGTTTGTTGGGTTTAATATTTAAGGGTGTTTTAGGCCTTAAGCCTTCAGCCCACTTTTTGCTTATTACACAGCTTATTTGATAAGCTGTGTAAGTTTTTATATTTTTCTTAGGACTATCAACCTTTTAGCTATTTTGTGTGAATTTTTCAGAATTTTTTATACACGTTTAGTATTTTTTATAATTTATTTTCTTTTAAAACTTTAAAAAATCATAAAAATTAAAATAATAATCAGAAAAATATAAACTTTTTTTTTTAGACTGATATTTGGTTTTGTTTTTGTGTATATGTGTTTCGGGTGGTGTGGATTGGTCGGGGGTCTGGGTGTGGGGTTGGAATTAGGGTATTTGGAGGTATGGGTTATGTTTGCTTTAGTATGGGGGGTTTGTTATTGGGGGGGGGGGGGGGGGCAAGGGTGTGGGGGGGTCTGGGGGGGGGGATTTCGTCCTACAGGTGGATGTGAGGGGGGGGGTTTAGGCAGGGGGGTGGCATTGGTGAAGCGGGGGGGTGGGGTTTATGGGGGAGTGTGGGGTCGGGGGGTGGTGAGCGTGAGGGGGGTTGTGGTGGGGGGGGGGTACGGGGGAGGCGTGGGTCCCGTGGTGGTGTGTGTGGTTTGTTTTTTTATTTTTATTATTTTTTTTTTTTTTTTTTTATTTTATTTTAATTTATTTTTATTTTTTAAATTTAAATATCTTTTTCTTTCTTTTTTAAAATCACAAACATTTAGGTTTTTGACCCCTCGATTTTCGTTGTCCGGTTTTAGGTTTTAAGTTATATAGCTTTCGTTTTTAGGTTTTATTTAATCGTTTTTGCATATTTAACTTGTAGAAATAGGAAAATCCAATCATATTCTTGTATATTCAAATCGTTTATCTTGTCATTCGTGATTTTCATTTCCAAGCCTCGTTGGGCTTATAAGACCCGGGAATCATACTTCCGGTTACATATATATTTTATTTAGTGAGTTTTGACTTCTTGCGTTGGTCAAAGGCAATTGGTTGAGTGTTTGCTTATTTATTATATATATATATATATATATATATATATATATTATTGACGAATCAAGGAGCTTCGAGAAAAAACATTTAGAGGTTCAGATAATAAGGATGCGAATGAACACATTGAGAAACTTCTCGAAATTGTTGATTTATTTCATGTTCCTAACATCACTGAGGATCAACTAATGCTCCGAGTCTTCCCTATATCCTTAACTGGAGCCGCAAGTCGTTGGCTAAGAAACGAACCAACTGGTTCAATCAAAACTTGGGAAGATCTTAAAACTAAGTTTTTGAACAAATATTGCCCACCTGGTCGAACTGCGAAGAAAATGGAGGAAATCAACAACTTTCAGCAAGAGCCAGATGAAACCCTTTATCAAGCATGGGAGCGCTTTAAAGAACTCTTGATGAAGTGTCCTCAACACTATTTGACTGAGATGCAGGAGGTAATTTTGTTCTACAATGGGTTGGATGTTCCAACACGACAGATTCTTGACTCAAGAGGTGCAGTTCCAACTAAGACAGCTGAAGATGCTAAAAAGGCCATCCAAGAAATGGCAGAATACTCTTAAAAATGGCATAATGGAACATCTAGAGGAAGAAGTACTGAGACTTCTGACGGACTGGCTGCTATACAAGCACAACTAAACAATCTAGGAAGAGAGATCAAGAAAGTGAATGAAAAAGTTTATGCTGCTCAAGTAGGATGTGAACAATGCAAAGGACCCCATTACACCAAAGATTTCCCACTAAAAGAAGAAGGGAAAACCCTAGAAGAAGCTTACTACACGCAATTTGGTGGACCTTTTCAAGGTGGGGGATATAGAGCAACAGCTCCAGGGTACTATCAAAGGAACAACGCAAATCCTTCGTACCAAGAACGAAGGCAATCTATGGAAGATACCCTGAGCAAATTCATGAGTGAATCAGCAAAGAGACACGAAGAAAATTCCAATTTGATTAAAGAAATCCGAGCTACGACAGATGCTGCCATAAGGAACCAAGGAGCATCAATCAAAACTTTAGAAATTCAAATCGGGCAAATGAGCAAGGTACTACAGGAAAGAGGATTTGGAATCCTACCAAGCTCAACTGGAACGAACCCGAAAGACCAAGTCAAGTCGACTTCAACCACCATTGAGGCTGATTCATACTCGATACGCCATATTGGATCATACTAATACGCCGTATCCACTAGATAGAACAGTAAACTGTTATACAAGTCAAGACAAACGATGGTTCCTTTTCCAAGTCGTTTGGATAATCATTTCCGTGAAGAAGAAGAAGGGAATTATGGACCAAAATTCACAGAAGCTTATGGAGCTTCACGTATCAATAACGTCATACCTCGAAAGGAGAATGACCCAAGGAGTTTCACTTTACCTTGATTTATTAATATTACTTGCTTTGACAATTCCGTTGTTGACTTAGAAGCTAGCGTTAGTGTTATGCCTCTCTTGACCTACCTTAACTTAGGATTAGGCGAATTAGCTCACACTAGGTTAACAGTGGAATTGGCAGATAGGACAGTGAAATATCCAAAAGGAATAGCTAAAAACGTACTAGTAGGAATTGGTAAATTTACTTTCCCAGTAGACTTTATAATTCTTGATATGCCCGAGGATATCAAAGTGCCCTTGATCCACGAAAGACCATTTTTGTCTACCGCCCGTGCTAAGATTGATGTTTACAAAAGAAAGATTACTTTAAGGGTCAGGGAAGAAAGGATTGTTTTCTCAAATGTTAAACCTGCTAGTACTTTAATTAAGAGGGTCTACATGCTAATTTTGTGAGAAAGAATGGAACTTGATTTAGAAGTTAGGCTTATGGGAGAGACTTTAGTGTTAAATAGATCATTAGACCCTTTCTTAGAAGATTACATTAAATTGATGCCCACCATTAAGGAAGGTGAGGTAATTGAGGAATTTAGAACTAGGGATGAAGAACTTGATACTGAAATTGATGATTACCCTAGTTATTGTGACTCTGATAAGAAGACCCATATAGATTGTGCTCACAACTTAAAGTTTTCATGCATGATAGGATTTGAATTTACACACGTCAAGTTCTTCCTGTTATTGTACGTCAATGTAATGTCCAAAAAGTTTCATAATTCAATAATGAAAGATAAGATGGTGTACAAAGGGGATAATGTTGTAGGAGCCTTAATGAATGTGCCTATTTTTGTTGGAACCTTTTCTGTTGTGACTGACTTTGCAGTTTTAGAAGATATCGACGCTTATCGTGATGAAGGAATAGGCGATGTTATTATTGGCGAACTATTCTTAAGATAAGTTGGAATTAAAGCAAAATGGTTTGATGGAATGATTACCATTTACAATGGTAATGATGAAGTAACTTACCAAATGGTGCAATCACACCCAAGGTTTAAACGCCACACTAATGAGCAATGCAACAAAATCCCGTCATTAATGAAGGTAAGTGAGAATGATGAGAAGAATGGAATCTCGCATGCATACCAAAAGCTTAAGGGGTTCTACAAAGGAGTTTTGAATCTAGGACCCGATTACATTCAAAATGCGAAGACGGAAGAATGGCTCACACGCGGGCACATTAGCGTGCATGAGATGGAATGAAAAGAAGCTGAAGACAAGTCTAACTTAAAGACTTCGCTGTAAACAAAAGTGCTTCCCAGGAGACAACCCGGATTTTTATTTAATTTTATCGAGTATGTCTTCCCAGACATCAATATGGCGTATCCGCTCCATACTATATGGCATATTGATTGTCTGGACGTTATCAGTCTTTATTTTTATTGCACTTTAAAAACATTATTGTCAGATCTGGAATACGGCGTATTCACTAACCTGATACGTCGTATCCACCAAAACTGGCCCGCATTTTGTTTAGTTTAGTTTAGTTTAAATTAACCGTATGTACCAAGATAGGAATGCACATGTTTTTCTTATATTCTATACATGACCTCGTGAAAGAAATATCGACGAAGTTGGTGAAATGCATATTTTATAGAATTCTATGTGTGTGCTGTTCGTGCTAGGATTCAGACGCATTTTCAGCACACAATCTTTCTAATAAACACAACTTGGAGAATCTACCGAGCAATTGTCAGGGGAGTTTCTCATTGTAATTCTTTTTAAATTCTCGTATTTAATATTTAATATATACAACGAGGACGTTGTATAATTCAAGTGGGGGATGGAACTAGAATGTTTACTTGTCCTATTTTTCATAATAAAATGCTTAAATTATGCTCAAATTTGAATTTTTTTCAAGCATACTTTTGTGAAATTACATGTTACATAACCAGCACACAATAACCCTTGTTAGATATTGTGAGGATCTAGCCTTTCTGTTTCCAAATGTTTACCCAAATTCCATAAAATATGAGTGTGTCGGTGATGTTGTAGACTTTAGAACTTGGCTTGGTATATATATTCGAGACCACAATAATGAGTATTATGGATTTAATTAGAGTAACTTGTTTAAATTGGTAAATTTTAGGATTACACCCAAATCGCCTTTACATGTTGCTTATTAACTAACTACACCGGTTAGTTAACCTCTAGTTTAAACCATTTTCCACTCTTATCTTTAGAGTGATGATCCACTAGAACAACCCGTCGAGCCAATCCTTTAGGAATTACACCAACTATTTGTTTCGTTACACCCTTACACCTTAACCTACCCTGTTAGATTAAGTATAATTTACAGTTGCTAGTCACTTAAAGTGTATAGTTTGTATTTCTTGAGTCTTGTGTCATTTTATATCTTTGGGGCGGTTGGATTTGCACATTGCAAATGAGAATGTATATTAGTAGTCAAAACTCATGTAATTTTACTACCGTCACAATTATTGGTGAAACCGAAGAACGAAGAACTACCGAAGAAATTATTCGGAATTATTATGATCGTGAAGATGGTGAAACTACACCGAGATTTGAAGTATAGTTGGTAAAAAAATCAACTAAAAGAGAGAGAAAGAAAGTTTGAAGATAATCGTTTCGCAACTACCGAAGGAATTACACGAAGGATCGATTATTCGTTGATACGTCTAAAAAATCAACGATGTAGAGTATTGTACGAAGTGGAAGATATCGCCACTTGCCTTGTAGAGTATGTAAAGTTTTAGGATGATTGGGAAGTTGACCGTTACGGGAACGCCAACTTAGGTTGTTGTTTTTGATCTATGATCAAGACGTTGTAAATAGTTGTGTCTTAGTCAGGAAAAAATGTCTAGCAACTTGTATCTTAAGTCTTAATATATTTGTTTCTTGATTTTTATTTAAACAACAATTTACTTCCCTCTCACCTGATGATTAGCCACTGGTTTTACACGAATGAGGACTTGTTCGAGCGTGCATGTCTATTCCGTCATTACGGCCATGTATGCATGTCTTAGCTACCTCGTTGGTTTATGACTTTTGGTGAAAGTTAGAAGGTTCCTACCCTATATCATTCTTCATCATAACCGTTGGTTAAATTTGAATGAGGATGGGATCGAGCACACATGTCTACTCCGTCGTTACGTCTATGTATGCGTGCTTCAGCTGCCTTGTTGGAGTGGTACTTCTGGTGAAAGATTGTAGAATGATCAATCGTAAGCCTTTCCATACAAAAACACATATTTACCTTTATAAACATGTTACTCCTTGGCTTTAGTGGTGGAGATG
>BQNB010015543.1:0-32352 GCA_026074375.1 Tanacetum coccineum
CTTAAGAACCCTTATATTGTTCTTGTTTGATCTAGCTCCTTGCTAGTGTTTTAATAAATCGCCGTTCAATTTTTTTTTTTTTACCTAAAAGTAGACAATCCCTCATCTTTTATATAATAAAAGAATTACATCATTTCGGAGTTTTCTATCAAATTGAATCTTATGAATTAAAAAGTTGGACCAATCAGATGGCTTGATTTTGCCACGTAGGCAAAATCGTGCATTTTGATTGGTCAATAAAAAGTCAAAATTGAATTAATTTTGTCAAGATAAAAAATTTTGATGGAGAATTTTGATGTAGAAAAAAAAACACATAAAAATATATGTGTCAAATTTATGAAAACAAAAACTTGCAAAAAGAGGAGGTATTTAAAAAAACTTTAGTGGTTTAATTTTAATTTTACATAAATTATATTGAGTTAAGTGTAAATTTATAAATTTACAAATTATATTATAAATTTAAAAAATAAACAAATAACCCTTTAAACTTTATACCGCTAGACTTTATATTTTAAAATACAACAAACGCAAATACTTCTTACTTCAAACAAAGATTTAACATTATTTAATCACATCTCAAATCTACCTCAAGACTTTTTAGTGAATTTTTTATTATTGGTATAAAATCATGTTGTACAACCGAATAGAAAAACGTCGAAGCACATAAATTATCGTATATAAAGAAAAAGAGTTTTCTAACTATTCATTGATGGGTTTGAAAGAAATTACATTTTCTTTTCTTTTAGTTTAATACGTACTAAAATTATAACAATTGATTTTCTGAAAAAGTATTTATTTCATTGACATATTTTCTAAAGTGGAAGACAATGGTTCGAATATAACGAGGAGAAAATTAATCCCCTTGTGGCTTCGGAGGTTCACTTCAGCCGACTCCGGGCTACTTAAAATGGTAGTTTCGCTAGGATTTGTTGGCTTACAATATCGAATCAAAAAACAGGTAAATCAAAAAATATATATATTACTAATTATCTTACTTACATAATTTATAAAAGATTTAATAAATTTATTCTCTTCATATAATTTCTATAATACTCTATACATAACTTATAAAACAGAAAAAATAAAAATTATATATACCTTAAAAAAAACATAATGTTTAAACCCCGTGCATGCACGAACATTAAAACTAGTAAATAACTATGTTGAATTGCTTCTTTTACATCATCCCATCAAATCTCTTTATCTCGCTTAAAAAAACCTAGCCGCTATCTTATATTAAAAAAAGAAAACTTGCCTCTTTATATTGCGGCCATTTAATTGTATTTGTTTATTGTTGTAGACTATTGGTTTGGCAACTGCTTGATGTTCCAAATTTGATCAGTTTGTTGCTATCCCACCGCAAAAGAAAAAGAAAGGTCTAAATTTTACTTTTTTTGTCGTTTTATGTTGATGCACATTTAAGATTAATCTTCGCTTTCTGTCACATGTCGTTGTCAAAATTAATTACTTGCTTTACTGCTTTTGCTTTGCTACAATTTTATTATGTTGTTTTTGCGGATGAAGATTTGTCTCCGCTTGTTGTCACATGTCGTTGTCAAAATTAATTATTTGCTTTACTGCTTTTGCTTTGCTACAATTTTATTCTGTTGTTTTTGCGAATGAAGATTTGTCTCCGCTTGTTGTTGAACGTCCTCATCAACAACATTTTATTAATGTATGTATATTTTGCTTTTTTATCTAATCCGAGTTTTTGCGATTTTGCCATTTGGATTGCGAAAAAGTATTAGATGATAGATAAAGCTCAAGTCTGATGTGGGGTTAAGACCTACTAGGATTAAAATTACACAATTATAATTTATAAATAATGATCAATAATAAAGTTATATCCGCTAAGAATTCACTATGTATCAAAAATGTCCCTTCTTTGTTTACATGCACATTAACTATATCTTTTTAACTAAATAGACAAGGAGTTTGTCGTTCAATTTATTTGAGTAGGTCAAGTTTCTTTACAGCGATAAACGTGAATTAACCGGAGTGTCTCCGAGACCATTTTTAATCATTTCATTTGCTACCTTCAAGATGCGCAATCTTATTGTACATATAATTATTATGTCATTCAACTTGCAAGGAAAGTACCAGTGGCATGTTGAAACCTATATTTGATTTCGACTTTCGACAATATGTTCAAAATTTGCAGTACACATATCGGGTGTTACAATATGCATTACGCGCGTTGTGTGATTGAAGTAAATAAATCAGTAACTTTAACTGCGATAGTAACCATCTCGGATGTTGTTGACTTTAATCCAAGAAATGATAACTAAAAAAGGAATCACCATAATTTGTCAGTTTTATTGTAACAATGTTTCAACTAATATTTTATATTTGATATACTAGACGAGTACTCGTGCATAGCAACGGGTTTCTAATTCGACAAATTTCATCAGCGAATAATGTTTTTCGGCAAGCTGTATTTGTAGCGCTAGAGAATCCCTTTTTTTATATTTTTGCGGCGATAGAGAATCCCTGCATAGCAACGGGTTTTTTCCGATAGCATTGTTATTAACGTGACTTTTGCGATAGCATTGATATAATATTGTACTAATGATATATTCATAACCATTTATCCTGTGACCGTGCATAGCGACGGAAGTGTAAAGTTTTTGACCAAATTTTTATTTGTCATTATTTTTGTGTCCTTCATTTTTTTTTTCGTTTTGCATTTATGTGTGTGATACAATGTTTTGGTTCAACTCTGCATGCGAGTTCAACCATTGACGGTTGATACAAAATTTCTTTTTTCGTGATTGAAAAACAATGGCGTATACAAAAGAATTCATCATACTTAATAGCAAATGAGTCTTTTAGCTCGTAATTTAACAACTATACTTAATATTTAAGCATGTGTTTTTTTGCAATTTAATAACCTAACTCGATGTTTGAAGCTTTGATTATTGGTACGATATTACAACATTCACAAATGGGTCTTTAAAATATTTCAATGTATTTACCAACACTTTCAAATGAATTAAGTTCCATACCTAAGGTATGTATTATTATCATTTTGTAAGTTTTACATTTATATTAGACGTCAATGTATTTACCTTTCTAAAATTAACCATATTTAGGTATCATTTCCTTTAAAAATATAATCAAATTTTCTTTTGTCACATGTGTGTGAGTCATATCACTTTTTTTTTCTTTTGCACCAAACCTTGAAAAGTTTCAATGATATTTGTGTCAATAAACAAATTTAATAACTCTACCCAATGAAAATTCAAAGTTCATGCTAAATCTCAAGATCACTTTGTATGTTTTCAAGTCCAAATTTCTCTTTTTAGTTCATGCAGTTTATATTCTCAAAAACAATGAATAAGGAGCTAGTTTTTTAAATTAAAGTTGTACTCTCTCTTTTCTACACATCTATATTATCCACCTTAGTAAGGGAAACATTTAAAGCACATTTAATACTTTTGATTAAGAATTTTACAATATACTTAGTGTAGGCAAATATGAATTACAAGCAAATTATATTTTATAGAGTAAATTGCAAAAATGGTCCTTGTGGTTTGGCCAAATTGCAGATTTGTTCCGTCGAATTTTAAAATTTCAAAAACAATCCGTATTTTAAAGGTTTAGTTTCACTTTTGGTCCTTGGTCGAACTAAAATGACAAAAATACCTCTCCATTCTTTTACAATAACCGTCCGTTAAGAGGGGTATTTTAGTCATTTTAGTTCGACCAAAGACCAAAAGTGAAACCAAACCTTCAAATTGCAGACTGTTTTTGCAATTTCGAAATTCGACGGACCAAATCTGCAATTTGGCCAAACCACAAAGACCATTTTTGCAATTCTCTCTATTTTAAATCAACAAAACAATTCAAGACGTATGGTTTGTCGCCTATCAATATAATGAAGAGTCAAACATGAATCAACAAAACAATAAACCACACATGTGAAACATATTTCATTCATTTATGTTTCCAATGTAACCCTAAACCCTATAGAAAAACAAAAATCTTTAAAAAACTCATAAAAAACTAAGATTTTTATGTATAAGTTATAGATATATAGAACAGACAGAAGCGGTGGCGAAGCTAAGTTCCGGCAAGAGAGGGGCAATAACTTTCGGCGAGACAGCAGTTGTAAAAAAACACAAGAAATTATAAAACTCAGATTTACTAATAAAATTTATAAATTTGTAAAAAAAACCCTTCAAAATTTGATTAATAATCATAGATCTATTATAAAAGAACTAATAAATACCTCTAAACATGAAAAGACTTTTTAGTGGCCGTTGGTCTCGGTGGAGGAGTGGGTTTCAGCGAAAGGGTGGCTTTCGATGGTTGTGAGGACCGGCGGCGAGGTCCGGTGGTGAGGTCGGGTGGTGGTGGGAGTTTTGGTGGTAGTAGAAAGTGTAGGAGAATTATGAAATTATGGTTGTTTATATAGCAATGGAAAAGACCATTGTCATAATGTTAGAATAATTTCCAGCCAATAGTTGCTACATTTAAAATTTTACATCCTGTCATAGCTAATACTTGCTACATTTAACATTTCCATACATTCAAGGCTTTCCCAACGTTTCGTAAATTGAATTTTCAACTTTTCCGAAAGTAGATTTTTAACTTTTCAACTTTCAATTGTTAAAAATTCAAAAATTGTATAAATCTCTTTTATAAGGAGTATAGATTTATATAATTAAGTAATAATTTAAATATTCGATTTTTTATTTATATATAAAAGTACTTTTAGCAACTACTCGTGTTGTCGCTAAAAGTTTTTAGACCCCACATAATTGTTGTGGGCCTCACGTTTCGTCACTAAATGTTTTAGCGATGGGTCTGCAGTGATGTTTTGACGATGACATGTCGTCGCCAAAACCTTCAACGACGACTTTTGGCCTTTGGTGACGACTTTGTTCGTCTTCAAAGGCCTCAAACGTTGTAGTCACATTCATGTCTTATATAACCAAGTGGAATCCTTAAAAACTAATTGGAATGCCAAAAACTAAGAACATAAGAGCGCTTTTTTGGGGAAGGTTAAATGAGGTGGTTCAACTCCATGTTGGAAATTAGTGTAATTGTGGGACTCATGTCATACTTGGAAATGGGTTTGGATGTATGGAGTGTACACCCATCAAGTCACTGATTCTCCTTGACTCATTTATAGGTTAGCTTAATGACTATTAAATATGGAGTTTCAACATTAAATGTTTGTAACCACCTTAACCTATTAAATGGGTGGTTTCAACATTAAATGTTTGTAACCACCTTGACATATTAAATGGGTGGTTTCAACATTAAATTAATGACCATGATTATGGTCATGTAACCACTATGCATTCAAGGAGGAGGTCATGTGATTAATTGGCCGATTAATGCTCATAACTCCTTTTGACCAGGAGTTACAAACTCTTTTGTTTAAGAGTTTTCATCTCTATAAATTCAGGGTGAACACTTTCATGAAAAACACATAGAAACATAAACACTTAAAGGCGAAAGGGTTCTAGAATTGTGCCTAATTCAAGAACATAACATTTGGTCTTATGACAAAGAGATATTCGTGATACCCATGCATTAGGTTCGAATAGTTTCTTTTGGAAAGTGATTACACAATTCCATTTGATATTCGGTTACCATTGATTATCTTCACCATGTTTTAGGAACTACATAACCAACAATTAAAAGAAACTATTTTGTGATGATCAATGGCGGCTGCAATGAAACACATGGTGGCTAACTTTTCCAAACTGAATAAGTTTGAAGGGGTTGATTTTAAAAGATGGCAAAAGAAGATACGTTTTCTTGTTTCTACCATGAGTGTGGTGTATGTCATGAATACACAAATACTTAATGATGTGGATGATGCAACAGTAGCGCAAATAAGGAGAAAGAACAAATGGGAGAATGATGACTATGTGTGTCGTGGTATCATTTTCAATGGTATGGCTGATTCCTTGTTTGATATTTACCAAAATATTAAATTTAGAAAAGAACTATGAGATTCCTTGGAGGCCAAATATATGGCTGAGGATGCATCAAGTAAGAAGTTCCTTTTAAGTAATTTCACAAATTATAAAATGACTGATTCAAGACCAGTTATAGAATAATACAATGAACTTTTTGGTATACTTGGTAGATTTACACAACATAAAATGAACACGTGTAGGTCCTTGGTTTAGGATCTGACTAGCCTTTGTAAGACGATAGATAACTTGGATAAATCCAAATCAACTATATGAGACTACTGAATATGAATTATCAAAGTGTTAATGCGGAATCTTAACACAAGAGGTTAAAGAAGAAACAATAATTCTAAAATGCTATTAAGCTCTATGCTTCTATTGATATTTCTCAAACGTACTCGTAACATTTTGCCTTAGGGTTCCTCTTATATACTAAGGAAACCCTAATGGGCTTTACATACGTTGGAAAGGTAATACTATATATTTTCCCTAAGATTCTACTAAGATATCTCTAAGTTAACTATATTATTCTGTTACATCAACTGACTTTTAATATAACAGAACTAAATATGACCACAAAGTATAACTATAACCAGTACTAACTAATGATCAGTACTAACTATACCAGTACTAACTTAGTTCTGCCCCGCCAGACGTAAACTTTAGTACTGCTAGTATTAACTCAATACTAACAGAACTAACTATTACTCCAGACTTAACTGTTCTGCTACCTGTATTAAGCTGTTACAATTATTTTCCCAACAAATCCTCCTCCTAACTTGTTATTCACTTGTGAACTTCAAGTTGCCTTCTCAAAACTTTCTTGATCTTTACTTTAAACATTGTAAGCTTTCCCGAGGATGTCTGTAAATAGTAATATTCATGTTGTTCTTGATATGCCATCACTTCCAGTATTTCTCTTTTTTGTCCTTTGGAGAAATACTATTCTTCAAAGCTCCTTCAGCTATCCTCTTATCAGCAAACATTGACACATTATGTTACATCATATCATAAAGTTTCAGTCTATTTCTCATCACTTCCAGGATTCACCTGTTGTTAACTCCTGTGTGAGAGGTGAATCATGAAATTTTAAATGGATTTGATGTCTCTTTACCTGTTAGCCATTTACTCTGGGACGTAGTCAGTCCTTTGGCCAAAGAAAGGTGTTTGTCCATGGGTAATGAAAAACCATTTCAAAACTCTCAGTGCTTGACACATTGGTGAGTTGAATACATTGGTTTTTTGCGCAAACCATTACAAGCCATCAACGGATTTGATATGCCTTTAACCTGTAGCCTGTTTGCTCAGGCTAGTCATCCTTTGGCACTAGTAAAAAGGTATATTCCATGGTGGATTGATAAACCATGTCAAATCTTTATACATGAACAACTTGGTGAGTTGATATAACATCCACTTTTTTGGATAAAGTTTTTTGCGTCTCAAACCTTCTACTATGGTTTGCAATTTGTCTTTTCCATAAGCCATAATTTATGGACTAGTTATGTGTTTTTCACAGCCTTTACCACAAGCCATAAACTTGTGGTTTAGCCAATCTTACTTAAACAGATATGGTGAGTTGAAAACAATACAACTTTATTTGCAAGTTAGTCAACCATTTAACGGATTTGAGAAGTCTTTTACCAAGAGCCGTTTGCTCCTGGACTAGCCAGTCCTTGTGTCGATTAGACATGGTGAACTGATAACCATTTGTTGTGTTAGTGCATAGCACCTCCACCAAGTGTTATCCTTCTCATCTCTATCCTAGACATCTAACTCTACAAACTTCACTACTTCCGAATACCAGCTTGCTTCTCCATCATTTTTAACATTTTGTAGCAATTTTCATCTGGCTTTCCTCCTTGTAGTTTCTTATCTAACATGGCTTTGCACATCTCAGCAGATAATGGATATGTTCTTTCAATCAACATATATACATCCATAGACTCTAAGTTCAAGCAATGTACTATACAAGACTCATAATATCTCCACTTAAGCATCTCTTGCTATCCTACTTCACTCCATACTAGGATTGTACAAGAGTGGTTCTTCAAAACATATCCTTCAAATATTTCCAATATACCCTCTCTAGCTCATTCCTCTGGTAATTCATCCATATATTTTCATTCAAATCCTATACAACTCAGTAAAGATAAGCTTCAAGATATAGACTTCATCATAGCACCAAAATTAATGTACACTATGTCAGTTCCATCTTCCCTAACTATTTGGTACACTCTTTTTTCTCCTTGCTTGATTATCTTATGGTGGCGATTATTTACTAGGTGTTTTCATAGCCTACATGAACATGATTAATGGAGTTTTAGTACTGGGTGACAGACTCTTCTTGATACACTCAAACTTCATTGAATCTTAACAAGCCTGAGACAGAATTTTTGAAGAGAGGCACTCACCTTTATCAGTTCCCAAAATCGTAGTCACCATTCTTATCTAAGTCTTAAACATCATCATCCATAACTACTATGCATAGCATCCTCACAATAATTTTTTATCACTAAACTCAATTTCTTATTTAACTACCTCATTTCCAATATAACCACCTCTCTACGAATTACCATTCATGTTATGAGGTGGAGGGTGTTTGAATGTGATAACTGATTTCTAACTGTCTTCATACAGAAATTGAAGTCAGTCCTACTCCTCACTTAGGATTCTTTGTATTTCACCCAAATAAAGTCAAATACTTGGTGAATACTACAAAAAAATCCTAAGTCAGCTATGAAAAAAGGTAGCAAAAAAGTGCAGAACAAATCAGGAGCTTCAAGTCTTCTCAGTCATATTCACAAGCAGCAAAGGAGAAACAATCACAAAGATCAACAGGCATTGTTTGTTTGAATGTTTTCTATACTCAGGAAGAACTAAAAGATTGCTGAAGCTTGACAAGATTGATAGTTGGGTTAAAGTATGCAAGAAGAACTGTTCAGTTCAAGCTACAACAAGTATGGGTTCTTGTAGTACTAAGCTAACTAATGGTATGAAGGGATTTGGTACCAAGTGGGTCTACAGATAACAAAAGAGATGAAAGTGGTTATGGTGATGTATGAGGAATAAGCAAGATTGGTGGCCCAAGGATACACATAGGAAGAGGATCTGGAATATGATTGAGGTTTTTTGCTCTCTGTGGCAAGAATAGAAGCTATCAGGTTGTTTTTGGCCTTTGCCTCATTTATGGGGTTCATAGTATACCAAATGGATGTTAAAAGTGCTTTTCTATATGGCACTATAGATGAAGAGGTTTATGTATCACAACCTCCTGGTTTTGTTGATCCTGATCATCCAAATAAGGTTTATAAGGTGGTTAAAGCTTTGTATGGACTACACCAAGCCCCTAGAGCTTGGTATGCTACTTTATCAACATTCCTAGAGAAGCATGGATACAAGAGGGGCACAATTGACAAGACTTTATTCATTAGAAGGAACAAAAAGGATATCATGTTGGTTCAAGTGTATGTTGATGATATCATTTTTGGGTCTACCAACAAGTCTTGGTGTGATGAGTTTGAAGCCTTGATGCAAAGCAGATTTCAAATGAGTTCCATGGGTGAACTCACATTTTTCTTAGGTCTACAAGTCAAGCAGAACAAGGGAGGAATCTTCATCTCTCAGGACAAGTATGTAGCTGAAATACTCAAGAAATTTGATCTTGTGAATGTGAAAGCTGCAATAACACCAATGGAGACAAAGATGCCTTTGACAAAGGATGAGGAAGCTTTTGATGTAGATGTACACTTGTACAGATCTATGATAGGTTCCCTCATGTACTTAACTGCTTCTAGACCTGATATTATGTATGCAGTATGTGTTTGTTCACGTTTTCAGGTAACTCCAAAGACTTCTCATCTCAATGCTGTCAAGAGGATTTTCAAGTATCTCAAGGGAAAACCAAACTTGGGCTTATGGTATCCTAGGGAATCACCCTTTGACTTGGAAGCATTCTCTGATAGTGACTATGGTGGTTCCAACCTTGACAGGAAATCCACAACAGGTGGTTGTCAATTTCTTGGTCAAAGACTTATCTCATGGCAATGTAAGAAACAGACAATTGTGGCCACTTCAACAACTGAAGCTGAATATGTAGCTGCTGCAAATTGCTGTGGACAAGTATTGTGGGTTCAAAATCAATTGCTGGACTATGGTTTCAATTTCATGAATACCAAAATCCACATTGATAATGAAAGCACAATCTGCATTGTGAAGAACCCAGTATATCATTCTAAGACAAAGCACATCGAGATTCGTCACCACTTCATAAGAGATTGTTATGAGAAGAAGCTCATAAGTGTGGAGAAAATTCACACAGACTTAAATGTAGCTGACTTGTTGACCAAACCATTTGATGGACCACGGTTTAATTACTTGGTGGTTAGCATTGGTATGATTAACAAATAGCTATTTTTAAGGGGAGGATTAGTTGTACAGTTTGTTTCATTCTAGTAGCTAAGAAGTCTTAATACTGTTAGTTAAGTTTATTTTAATTCTGGTAGCTAAGTAGTTTTAATACTGGTAGTTATGTCATATTAATACTGGGTTAAGTAGAGAAATTCTGGTAGATAATACTGGTAGTTAAGTAGAGATTTAATTCGGTAGCTAGTATTATTAATTATGTCTATACAATTTCTTGCAGTGTGTTTTTCTTTGTTTTAGTCTAATCTTTGCAGGCATAGCATGGATGCAAGGGAGGAGTGCCAAAGTTTTTAACTGGTGTACATTGTTCATACATATTTAATTCTGGTTGAAAAAGAGTTAATTCAGGTTGACCCTTAATTAATTCTGTTTGACCAAAATTAAGTCTGGTAGAGTAATGGTTAATACTGGTAGGTTTATTGTTAATGCTGGTTGCGGGAAATTTGACTTTTTCTGACTTATCATCTGTGTTAAAAGTAACCGGTTAGAGATTTTTACGGCGCAATAGTCGTACAACAGAGAAGCTATATATAGATAAAGTTTGATTTCTCTTTCATACTTTTCTTTTTATTGCTATCTCCTCTTTTTGCAAAGTAAAAATTTCCTTTATCACGAAAATAGTCAAGAGTTCTGTTACCAGCATCTACAATTTCAATCACCTCTAAACCCAAATACATTGATACGATTGTCCAATGGCTCAATTAAAGTATTGCGACAAACACAATCAAGTGGGGTTTTTGCGCAAGCCTGACGAGAGTGCAGGGTTTGCTGAGATAGTGGATTTTCTTCGAGGTTCCAACCTCAGGTATGCCTTAACTACTAATCCAACTATCTATGATTCCCTTATCAAACAGTTTTGGCAACAGCAACTGCCAATACAAATGCTGATGTGGACTCTAAAATAAAGGCAACCCATTGATACCAAAGTACTCACTCTCTGAGCGTCAATTAGGGATTCACTTCAATTAGATGACGCCACAGGAATAACAATGTTGCCAAATGATGAACTTTTTGAGGGAATGGGGCAAATAGGGTATCCTACTGATGGAACCTTCACTTTTTGGAAAAGTTTTTTCACACCCCAATGGAGATACTTAGTCCACCATCTTTTACACTGTATAAGCTCTAAAAGTGGTGGATGGGATCAATTTGGTAGCAATATTGCTACTGCTTTGGTCTGTCTATCCACTGGTAGAGTTTATAACTTTTCAAAACTTATTTTTGATGTATGTGCAAATTTTGAAAGCAAGACAAATTTTTGATGTATCCGTCTTTTTCTTCTAATTATTCTTAAATACTCAAAACGAAGACAAACAACTTGTATCTAGCTGTGACTGACTAAAAAGATCTATGGGAACAGGAAAAGTGGGTTTTCGTGGAGGCACCAAGACCTTTATTGCCTTCTATGTTGCTTGTTGCTACTAACCCAAATGCAGGACAAGAACATGCTGCTGTGGCTCAAACCCAACCCTCATCATCAACACCTCAACCACCTATCCCTACACCTACACCTACACCACCACCTATCCCTACACCTACACCTACACCACCACCTATCCCTACACCACCACCTATCCCTACACCTACACCAATACCTGACACTGAACCTACACCATTTGAGCATATCTCTGAGGAGCAATCTCCTGTCCACCATCACTTCTCACCCCCACAAGAACAGGCTCCAAGTCAAATGCCTATGGATGATTTACTTCATGAAGTTCCTAAGTTGATATCCAGAATTGACAGCTTGGAGATGGATCTCAAACAAACCAAGCTGACCATGGGAAATGCCATAGTGAAGTTAGTCAAGAAGGTGAAGAAGATGGAAGGGTTTTTGAAAAGGAGGAAATTGGTTTTGACAGATTCAGAGGAAGAAGAACCTGAGGCTCAAGGGAGGAAAAGTCAAGATGATCCT
Organism: Tanacetum coccineum; assembly: GCA_026074375.1. Lineage (NCBI taxonomy): Eukaryota > Viridiplantae > Streptophyta > Magnoliopsida > Asterales > Asteraceae > Tanacetum > Tanacetum coccineum. Next base: position 12,271 of record BQNB010015543.1, read on the forward strand.
CTAGATTCTTCAGTACAAGGATTGGTTACTCCTTCTTCAACAAGAGTAAATGCTTCAGGGGAGGAACAAGAGGAAGACATAAGTCCAAACACTCTTGAAGCAGCCAAAACTCTCTCCAAGGTTGCCTCTTTAAAGACAAGGTCTATTGATAAGGGAAGGAGATACAAGAGAAGAAAAGAGGCTAAGGGAAAGAAAGTAGTCTCAAGCCTGGATTTTCAAGAAGAAGCTGATGCTGGTGCTGAACAAGTTAATACTGCTAGTGCTGAAGGAGTTAATACTGGCAGTATTAAACTTAGTACTGGTGATATTAAACTTAGTACTGGTGATATTAAACTTAGTACTGGTGATGAAAAACTTAGTACTGGTGATGAAAAACTTAGTACTGGTGATGAACAAGTTAGTACTGTTGGTGCTAAGAAGCCTACTTCTGATCAAGATAAAGGACAAAGAGAAGGAAAAGCTCCCATGATCAGTGAAGAAACTCCAAAGAAGTCAAAAGAACAAGTTTTACAAGAGGAAGCTAGCCTTGCTGAAGCAATTAGGTTGGATACTGAGCAAAGAGAAGAGGTAGCTAAACAGGTACATTTGGATTCTCTTCTAGCACAAAGGATTGCAGAAGAAGAAGAATTGAATGAGCAACAGAAGAAAAGAAAAGCTCAAGTTCAGTTTGAAGCTCAGCATTATACAAATGAAGACTGGGATTTGATTAGAGCAAAGCTTGAAGCTAATGCTGAGTTATCGAAGAGCATGCTAGGAAGTGAAGCACAAGGAGAGGACTTTGCAAAGAAAATGGTTGATCTTGTCAATCAAAGAAAGAAATACTTTGCAGAACAAAGAGCTAAAGCTAAAAGAAACAAGCCCATGACCCAAACACAGCTGAAGACCTATATGATGAACTATTTGAAGAATCAAGGGACATGGAAGCTGTCTCAGCTGAAAAGTTTGAGTTTTGAAGAAATCAAGAAGGAATTTGATAAGCTTGTGAAACAGGTTGAGTCCTTTGCACCAATAAGTTTTGAAGCTACTAAAGCAAGTTTGAAAAGGTTTGGTGAAGAGCTTCAGACAAAGACTCCAAAAAGATTGAAAGATAAAGAATGTGAAAGATGAATGAAGATGTTGAAGGCAAGGATGATGAGTCCAACCAAGAAGATGTCTGGAAAAAAAAAAGACAGATGGGCAAGAAAGGATTGCATACAATGTTGATAAAGATTACTCAGAAGATTCAGATGAAGTTGGTGAGGTAACTGACGAAGTCAGACACAGGTACTCATAAAATCAATTAATCCTGTTCCTGTAGCTATGAAAACACCTAGTATAGCCACCTATTAAGATAAACCAAGCAAGAGAAAAAGGAGTGTACCAATAGTTATGGGAAGATGGAAACTGACATAAGTGTACATTAATAGTTGGTGCTATGATGAATCTATGAACTAAGATGAGTCTTACTGATTTGTAATAGGATTGTATGAAAGATATGGATGAATGGACCAGAGGATGAGTTAGAGAGTGGTATTTTGGAATTATTTGAAGAATATGTTTGAAGAACCTTCTTACAGATCCTATTTGGAGTGCATTAGGACAGCAAAGGATCATAAGTTGGAGATATTATGATTCCTGTAGAGTACACTGTTTGAACTTAGAGTCAATGGATATATATATGTTAATTGAAAGAACATATCCATTATCTGCTGAGATGTGCAAAGCCATGCTAGATAAGAAACTACAAGGAGGAAAGCCAGATGAGAATTGCTATAAAATGTTGAAAATGATGGAAAAGCAGGCTGGTATTAGGAAGTAGTGAAGGTTGAAGAGTTAGAAGTCTAGGACAGAAATGAGAAGGATAACACTTGGTGGAGGTGCTATGCACTAACACAACAAATGGTTATCAGTTCACCATGTCTAACAGACATAAGGACTGGCTAGTCCAGGAGCAAACGGCTCTTGGTAAAGACTTCTCAAATCCGTTCTATGGTTGACAACTTGCAAATAAGTTGTATGGTTTTCAACTCACCATATCTATTTAAGTGAAGAGTTGGCTAGCCCACAAGTTTATGGTTTGTGGTAAAGGCTGTGGAAAAACCATAACTAGTCCATAAGATTATGGCTTATGGTAAAGACAATAAGCAATCCATATTAGATGGTTGGGACACTTTCCAATAAGTGGTTGGTATATCAAACTCACAAGTTTATGTACAAAGCGATTGACATGGTGATCATCCACCATGGAATTTTAAACTTTTCTAGGTTGCAAAGGATTGACTAACCCTGAGCTAACGGCTACAGGTAAAGTGCATAGCCAAATCCGTTTATGGCTGTAACTGGTTTGGCCAAAAACCTTATGGTATTCAATCACCTATGTTCAAGGACTGAGAGTTGAAACGGGTTTTCAGTTAACCTTGGACATGCTCCTTTCTGGTGGCCAAGGACTGATACCCAGAGTGAAATGGCTTACTGGTAAAGAGACATCAAATCATTTAAAATTTTCAATGATTCACCTCTCAGGAGTTAAACACCTGGATGTGATGTGAATTAGTACGTAACTCTTAGGATTTTTTCTGATGTACTTTATTGTCACTGTTGCTGATATGATTGATTGCTGTAGAGATTTGTGTTATAGATTGCGTCAAAGATAACAAGAGAAGACTTGAAGTGTTGCAGATCAAGAACAACTTGAAGATTTCTATTTACAACATCCTCAGGAAGCTTAAAGTATTTAAATAAGATCAAGAATGTTTTGAAGGAACTTGAAGTTCACAAGTGAAGATCAAGTTAGGGGAGGATTGTTGGGAAAATAGATTGTAACAGACTTAATACTGGTAGTATAACAGTTAGAGTTATGTTGAAAATAGTTAGTTCTGTTAGTATTAATTTCATTATGGCAGTACTAAGATAAGTCTGGTAGTACTAGTTAGTTAATGGTAGTCTTAGCAGTACTAAGTTCTACTGAGTCATAGTTATTTCACTGTTTTATAGTTAAGTCTGTTTATGAAACAGAATAGTAATAGTTATCTTAGAGATATCTTAGGAAAGGATATGTATTATCCTTTGACTCGTTTTTGAAAAGACTATTCAGGGTTTTCCTTGGTGTATAAGAGGAAACTCTAAGCACAATGTTATGTACGAGTTAAGTGATTGAATATCAATTGAAGCATAGAAGCTTAATAGCAATTTTAGTATTACTCGTGTTCTTCTTTACCTCTTGTGTTCAAGATTCCGCATTAACACTTGATATTCATAGTCAGTGTCTCTCATATAGTTGATTTGGATTTATCCAAGTTATCTATTGTCTTACGAAAGGCTAATCAGATCCTTAACCTAGGACCTACACTTCACCAAACATTGAAGCAACAATCTCTTCAATCAATTTTACAAATGTTGAACAAAATGAAGAAGTTGCAGTGTTTGACAATGACACATTTACCAATCCATTTGCTCATCCACACACCAGCTCAGTTGAGTCATCTTCATAGATTGTTGATACTTCAAACATGCACACTTTCCAACAACCTCCAATTTACATAAAAAGATGGACAAAAGATCATCCGTTAGTGACAATCATCAACGATCCATCAAAACCTATTTCTATAAGACGTCAACTTTCTATCGATGATTTATGGTGCTATTTTCACGCTTTCTTAGCTAAAGAAGAGTAGAAGAATTACAAAGAAGCAATGGAAGAATCTTGTTGGATCGAAGCCATGTAAGAGGAAATCCATGAATTTGAGCGGCTTGAAGTATAGGAGTTAGTACCAAGACCAGACAGAGCTATGATCATCAACTTAAAGTGGATCTTTAAAGTGAAACTTGATGAATATAGCGGTGTGCTAAAAAATAAGGCTCGGTTAGTTGCAAAAGGTTATTGTTAGGAATAGGGGATCGACTTTGAAGAATCGTTTGCACATGTCGCTCGCATTGGAACTATCAAAATATTCTTAGCATATGATGCACATAAGAATATGGTAGTCTTTCAGATGGATGTAAAGATGGCATTTCTGAAAGGGATTTTAAAGGAAGAGGTGTATGTGAGTCAACCAGAAGTGTTTGTTAATCCAGATCATCCGAATCATGTATTCCGATTGAAGAAAGCACTTTATGGTTTGAAACAAGCTCCTCGCGCATGGTACGACCTTACTCTCCCAAATTCTCCTTAGCTAAAAAATTTGTCAAAGGTTTAGTCGATCCGACGTTGTTTACTTGAAAGGAAGGAAATGATCTCATACTGGTACAAATCTATGTTGACAACATAATTTTTGCTTCCACTAATCAAATCTTTTGTGATAAATTTGCAAATTTAATGAGCAAACGTTTTAAGATGTCAATGATGGGACAAATATCAATTTTTCTAGGACTTCAAATTTCTCAAAGTCCTAGAGGCATCTTCATTAATCAATCTAAATACGCTTTTGAAATGCTTAAAAAGTATGGTTTTGACCAATGTGATGTTGTTGACATCCCAATGGTGGGATAGTCAAATCTGTATGAGGATCCAAACGGGACTCCAGTTGACCCTACTCGTTATAGAGGAATGGTCGGATCCCTTATGTACCTCTAAAGCTAGTCGCCTGACTAGGGTGTTTTGCCATCCGCTATGTGTGCCTCGTAAGGCAAAGACCCCCCCCCCACCCCCCCCCCCATACCGAAAAGTACTTAACTACGGTAAAACGGGTCTTTCGATACCTAAAAGGAACCATTAATATAGGTATGTGGTACCCGAAGGACACCAGTTTTAATCTAACAGCTTTTGTAGATGCCGACCATGCAGATTGTCAAGATTCAAGACTTAGTACATCGGGAAGTAAACAATTCCTAGGAGATAAGCTTGTTAGCTGGTCATCCAAGAAACAAAATTGTACCGCAATTTCAACAACTGAAGCTGAGTATATATCCTTGTTCGGTTGCTGTGCTCAAATCCTCTAGATACGTTCACAGTTAACTGACTATGGATTTTACTTCAACAAGATCCCATTATACTCAGACTCAAAGAGCGCCATTGCTTTATGAATGATATCTAATAACATACAAGATTAGGGAAAGAGGGGTGGTTTTAGAGAGAGAGTGGTTGGATGAACACTTTATAGAGGAAAGTAATACATGGAAATAGATATGCTTAATGTGATGTGAAAATAATGAACAAATCAACACCCTCTCTAAGGGATGGAGTGGGTTTTTGTACTACCCCATGGACGGCTTATGGTTAGCTTGTGGCTTTTCATGGCCTTTTGGCCCGATTAGATTACTATCATTACATTGGACTAACTACAGGCTTTGACTAGCTATTATTGGAAGTGACCGATACTTTTCGTGTATCTAACAATCTCCCCCTAAGGGAGGTCACTCCAATTTACAAAGACTTAAACCTAGCATACTATACTTTAACTTTATTCTTGAGCTCGTAGTCTTTAACTTTAATCATTAACTTGTGAATTGATGTAGTGATCATTGACTTTAGGCTTTGACTTGTATCTTTGATCTGACATGAATGTGATCTTGAGCTTTTTGAGATCATCAACCAAGCATAATCTCTTTTTGCCATCTTGTAAACTTTGTCATCTTGTGAACTTGTGACTTTTGGACCGACATGACCCATACCTTTTTGATTGTCAATAGAAAAGGTTTTAATATTGCATCTTTCTTGAAGTTCTTTAACTTTAACACTTCGTCGCTTCAAGTAGGACATACGGTATCAGAGTAGCGGAAGTTTTGAAACATGTACTTGAGCTTTCATAATGTCTTTATATTTGTCGGTCTGGTATGAGCATGCGGCTATGAATATGTGAGTCAGCTGGAACCAGGTACCTTCACCTCCATCTTTAAGTATCGTGCATTAAAACAGTTAGCAGCAGGGGAACGAATATGGCTTTGTCATTCGCTCGTGTTTGGTTGGAGTAACCTTTGAATCCGTGAGGATCGACCTGTGATAAGGTAGATTCAATTTAAGAAGAATCTCCTTGACACGGATTTCAGCTAAAAGTATTCAAATCTTTCTAACACATATGTATTAGATTCATCAAACTCAGCATGTTCTCATTACCAGAACGTCTCAAAGCAGACAGCACGATAAGAGTAAACCAGCAAGTTACTATCTCACCGATTAAAATAAAAATTGATTTTAAAAAATCAATCGACGTGTCACTTGCTAAAGTGGTTTTGTGACACATCGGGGGTGTTAATCATTTCAAAAATTCATCATCAATCGTCAATTCATTTACTGGAACAAGTTTGATTCATTTTAGAATCGCACCATCGTTTCTTTCCAGCTGTCACAAGTTTGATTCATTTGAATTGCACAAGTCACCTACCAAGAGCTTGTTTGATGTTGGCTCAAGCAGGATTTCCATTTTTATTGTGAACTTTAGTATCACTCTGATGTTCTGGCAAAATCACAAGGATAATGCGTAAGACTCTTCATATATTTTCGTTATTCACATTGTATGAGGATTAAGCAAGCATAATTTGACAAGTATCCTATGAGAATTTGATGATCTCTTTGCTCTAGACTCAATAGTGCACTTTGGTTGTAGTGATCGGAGGCTAGAGCAGACTGCCACCTTTTCAATACCAACTAACTCGGAGTGAGAAAGTTGATAAAAATGCATGTAATCTCCACGAGAAATGAAACAAAAATATTTTGAGAGATTCTGAGTGGCTAGGGAGGGTTGTGCATTGCATTACTGGGTCCATGATGTTAGTCTTTAATGTCAACAATCATCTTTGTGATTCTTGACAGCAGATGTATTGACCCGGTTCTGCCTAAGTGTAAGGAGGGCTTCTTTCTTTTCACCCTTTATATTAACTTTTCTTTTTAATTCTTCAACCCCTTTAGCGCTTACCGAGACTTCATAACTAGTACCTTGTTTTGTTCCAGTACTAGCTCCATCTCAGTCGACACTTTTCCCTTATTCTTACTTTTACTTCTTTTTTCATACCTAAGGACTACTACACTATCTAATGGAATATCCCTGGGTAGATCCCTCCAGTTCTGGCTGGATCATGGGAATGAGTACCTAAACTTAACCACCTTATAACTCCAATGCAGTAAAGTAAATGGTCGGTCTTTGGTACTTCCACATTTCAGCCAATCACATAACCATTTGCTCCCTCTTCATATGTGCATCGATTAATCGAAAGAGTTTAGCGCATATATAGGTTAGCGTACACTTGAGATCTTAAAAATCACATTATTAGCCATTTATTTTAATCACATTTTCTCCCATTATCAAAAATATTAAATCTCTTGATATTTTGGATATCAATTAATTCAAATATAACTGCTTTCGGGGAAAGAATGTTCGATTATTAACAAGCCGCAATAGGAACATTTTTTATGCTCCCCTCAAATTATGAGGGTATTATATGGTGTTTGAGTATGTTAATTTGAAAATTTTTGAGTTTACTAAGAAATTCTTGAAAATTCATACTCAAACACTATATATGCTTAATTTTTAAGTCTACGCTACACATTTATATATTCACAAGATTATTATGTACGAGGTTTGACCTGAATGATGAGAACATCATATGATAGAATCATATGGTTCTTTGTAGCAGCCGTAGGTCTTCCCCGTATTCTCTCTTAAAAAGTTGTCTTAGCTTCCCTCTAAATCAGCAATCATTTCTTGAGTAGATTCAAAACTTTCTTGCAAGCTGCCTCAAGCAGTCTTGATGTAAAAAGCCGAAATATACAAAGTACACAATTAATTCGAAACCGTAACACCAAAGTCAATTAAGTCCTGGATGTCCTAATTTCTCCTTTCACGATAGCGATGGTATAAATTGAAACACCAAAGTCAACTAAGTCTCGAATGTCACAATTATTCCCTCTAAGTAGTCGAAATGAAAACACTTAAGTCAACTAAGTCCCAAATGTACTCATTTCTTTCTACAGAATACTTGACTAACTTAAGGAATCATCATACTTATCAAACCTATGTGTACCTCTTTTGTCAACTAATTATACTCCCTTTTAAAAAATAAGCTTAGTGATTAACTGTTAAAGGAAGCATTAATTCAATCAGTAACCAATCTCCCTACACTAGAATAAATCTTCTGACAACACTTCCCCCTAGTATCTTAAATGATGCATACTTGAAATCACAAGATATACTTTCCCCCATGTAGTTGAAATGTGCACCGAAAGTTACAAGTTAAACACACTAATCTTTCTCTGCGGTATGACATTTGTCTTCCCAGAATGGACCTCAAATGAGAATAAGGTCATGAATTGCTATCACGTGTACTTATCTATCTTTCTTGTATATCTTCCTCCCCATTGTTGTTTCTATACTCAGGAATCAGCAAAAACCTATGTAGCATGTATTAATAGAGATTCATGTTCGAAGAATTAGATAAAGATTAAATATATCCCGTGAGAATCCAATTGAGTCTTAAATTGGCCAAATAGTCCCTACAAGTTAGAAATAAATGGACATCTAAAGCTCTTATCGTTAATATAAATTAACTCCCCTTGAAATAGTGATCTGTCATTATCAAAAACTTTATCCGTTTATTCCGTGACTTATTTTGAAAATTTGTTTTAAAAGATTATTTGATGACACATTCTCCCCCTCAAATAATGACCCGTTTATTATTTAAAGAGTTGTTGTCATTATTTGAGTGGTTGAATTGTCTTTGAAAATCTTTTGAGATTACTGAAAACACTAATTCATTATGAAGACAACTTTTTACCATTAAATTAAGATTTCTATTATTGTGAAAAATACATGCACTGACTCGACCACTTATTGTTATTAGAAGCAAGGGTAGTGTTGCAAAGTAAACCAATCCTTTGCTATGGTCATAAAGTAGACATGCCGATATTAATTCCCGTTATGAGTCAAGTTTTCTTTTTGAAATACTTGCTTTAAAATGATGACCGGGTTGTCTATCTGAAATAATAGCAGCATATTTGGATGTTTGAAAAATTTTGAACTTCTGCTCGAACTTCCTTACAGCTGTATCATGATTAAATGCATTTTCTAAGACCGTAAATGTATTGATTTTCAGAAAGAATTGCCATTAGTACTCTTTTTATATTTTTCATTTTCTTAATTTTTCTTTGGTTTAATGATTTTTATATTTTTGTATTTTGTTTTTATAAGGTTTTCAGGAATAATGTAAAATCTTTGTAGTTTTTTTGGTTTTTAATTTTATATTTCTTATCTATATACTGGATATTTGAATAGTACCACACTATTCTGCAGCTTTCATCTGACCAATTGTTTTGGGTCTCCTCGGGTAAAACTTCGCTTCCCAACTTGTTGATATGAAATTCAATTTCTTTCTCTCCCAAGGGCCTTAGTCGAAGATGTCCGCTAGATGATACTCTGTATTAACAAATAATGTCTACTGCTCCGTTCTCAACTGTGCTCTTTTATGAAGTGGGATCTGATGGCTATATGTTTTAATCGAGAATGTTGAACATTGTTGCAGCATAAGGCAATAGCTCTTTTGTTATCACAGTACATTGGAATTTTATTGAATCCAAGGCCATAGTCAGTAAGCTGTGATTCTCATCCATAGGACTTAAGCACAACCAGCAGACCAAGGCATATATATCAGCCTTCCATACTGGATATCACACCCTTTTCTGCTTTTTGAATGACCAGCTTACGATTATGTCTACCAATAATTGCATACTTCTAGATGTACTTCGTTAGCATCTTGGCAACCTGCCATGATTCAGCATCTGCATAAGCTGTTAGAGCAATAGAAGAATTCCTTAGATACCAGAGTCCCCTATTAATGGTTCCTCTTAGGTATTTAAAGATTCTTTTTACAGCATGTAAGTGCTTTTTAGTAGGCTTTGCCTGATACCGGGCACACATGCATACAACAAATGTTAGGTCTGGTCTACTGGCTTATTAAGATACATAAGGGTGCAACATTCCACATTAGTGTGTAGGTGTCATGGCTTTCTTCTTGTGGATCTTCATCCAGTTTGGATTTCTCCACCATGGGAGTATCCACGGGGTCACTAGATTCCATACCATATTTTTTCAAAGATTCTAGAGCATATTTTGACTGGTTTAAAAAGATGACTCTGTGACTCTGTGACTTTGTGAAATATTTAGTCCTAGAAAAAATGATATTTTGCCCATCATCGACATCTTAAACTTTGAAAACATTATTTTTGAAAATTGGTCACATAGTTCAGGTGTAGTAGACGCAAAGATTATATCATCAACATAGATTTTTATAAGGAGAATATCTTTGCCTTGTCTTCTGATGAACAATGTGGGATCCACGGTTCCTTTAGAGAATTCCTGAGAGAGTAGAAACTTCGTAATAGATCGTACACACGCGTGAGGAGCTTGGTTTTCAACCCATAAGAGAGCCTCTTAGCCTTGTACACATGATTTCGATTATTTTGATCCACAAACACCGCTCAGTTGGATGACAAACTTCTTCGCCGCAGAATGCGTTCTAGAATGCCGTCTTAAAAAACTGGTAGACGATATATTCTTGTGAGCATCATTTGCGAAGAACATTCGTATAGCATCAAGTCTAGCACTGGCGCAAGGATTCCTCAAAATCCATATTCTTCTTCTTGATGGTAAACACGGAGTAACCAAGGAGCATTTCTTTTTCAGATTCCTCCAATTCATCAAGTTACCTTGTAGATCCATTTTAAAGTAACTACCCAGTACTTTCTCTGGATAAGGAACGACGTTCCAGACTTAAGAGTTCAAATTTATTAAGCTACTTCTTGCGTTGCTTCACTTCATCATGTTGAGTTAATGCGTCTTTATAGTTCTTTGGTTCAACTGATGTGAGAAAGCATCATAATAACAAAATATGGCTTGTTCATGGAGTTGGAGTCTTGTGGAAACCGGTCTTTCGAGTTCTCCGATGATGTTGTCTAAAGGATGATCCTTGGTCCATTTGGTAACGTGTTCTGAGTTAGGAGTAGCAGTGTGCACAATGGTGGGAATAACGTTCGAAGAAGAAGATGCTTCAGAATTGTTTTCTGGAATTGGAATGCCAAAGAATGGATTGTTATTCATGTGTGCAACATCTAAGTCTTGATTCTCTTCTTCAACATCGTTAGAAATGACAAGATATTGAGCTTCGGGTATTGTTTGTGAGAAACTAGGTGATGTTGAAACCATCTAGGGTTAACAGTGATTGAGGAAGGTAACATGTGATGCAGCAGGTATAGAGGCTACTTCTTCAGCAATGGAGCAATGATTTAAGGGGCAGGGCGATCAACACTTTGATGGAGGGTTTGTATTCATCAAACAGTTGGTTGAAACAAAACTATCCCAATCAGTTTCTTGAAGGTGTACAAATGTGTTAAGGAGGAAGGATTTGGTACGAGCCCTATACTAATTGTGAAGGAGTCATTTACATGAAGTGTGGGTTCTTATACTGCTGTGTTTAGAAAGCCACGCTGTCAGAATCAGCAAAATCTACCACTGAATTGTTCGATGATTGTCTGGTACGTCGGTTGTAAATTCAAAATGCTTTCTTTATGGTTGGATAGCCAATGAAAATACCAATATCAGCTTTTGATTGTAACTTTGCTAGATTCTCGCTATTATTTGTCGGATAACAAAGTGCACCAAATACGTGGAAAAATGATAAGTCGGGAAGTTTGTCATGTAAAAGCTCATTTCGGTTTGTTTTGCCGTGACGAAGACGTATGTATGCAACGATTTTGGATGTAATGCGGTGCAAACTGCTTCTGCCATAAGAATATAGGTTTGGCATAATCAACATTGTAGTGGGCAGCTTTCAATTAGCGTATATAATTACGTCTTTCAACGACTCATTTTGCTGTGGATTGCGAGACAGGATGTTTTTTGAGAGTTGCCACCTTCTCATAATATTCACGCAAAGTCGTGTATCAACATCAGTTTCAATATCTGTTTGATTTGTTAGACAGGGTACTTTAAGCCGCATTGGATCATCTAAGAAAATTGATTATGAAATCTGGAGCTTCTTCTTTTGACTTAGGCACTTTACCCCATGTAAATCAAGAGAATCATCAACAAGACGAGGAATTGTACTTCTTTCCATTAACACTTTGCGAACATATTGGTCCACAAAATTCCATGTGCAAGAGATAGAGTTTTTCTTAGTTGGTGTCTTCAGATTTAGGTTTGTAGGGTTTCTTCTTGATTTTGCCTATCGGTACACGCAGAACAACAGATGGTCATTTCTTAAATATTAGCTTGTAAGGAGGACCTGACAAGACTTGTGTCTAGCTAAATGGTTGATTGCACCAAAGTTCAGATGAGATACACGTCGGTGCCATAGCCATGACTTAGTCTTTGAGGCCTTTGACAAGAGACATATAGGAGAGGACGCCATCATATCTCCAAGAGACAGAGTATACAGATTGTTTCCTCGAGATCCAGTCAATAGATCAACACCTTTTAGATTACGAATGAAGCATGTGTGTTGACGAAAAGCAACTTCAAGGTTCGAATCACAGAATTGCCTAACGGAGAATAAGTTGTGTCCAAGTCCTTCCACGTAGTAAACCCTTGAGATCATAACATTTCCAATCTGACAAACACCATTATCCCATAATCTGATAATCACCATATCCCAATATCTTTGCCACGTGATCATTTCTGAATTTTACAGTACCCAAAAATTTATTGACGAAATTGGTGAGCTGAGAGCGATCTCCGGTCATGTGCTTGGAGCAGCCGGAGTCCAAATACCAGAGAACAATTTGGACGACCTGCATTCATCAAGAGAGGAAGATGGAACATCAAAAACTATGGATCCCCAAGATTTACTGGGTTACTTTTTGTTAGCAGATATAGATTTAATAATCTTAGGTTTGCTAAGGAGAACATTAGTTATAAATTTCTTAGGTTTCCTTGAGTAAACCAATGTTACTACAGGCTTAGGTGTATCACTTTCTAGAGCAGTTGGTTTCCTAAGGGGCACTTCAGCAGTTGTGGTAATCCTAGTTAAAGGGCACGCATTTCCTATTATAGTGAAGGTCCGACCAGTAGGTCTCCAAGTGTATCAAATATTTGTGAACACCTTTCTTGTTGGTTTCCAAACTTCTCTCTTTGAACTTTTCTTAACATATTTAGATTTATCACGAACATTTATGTCATTGATAAAATCAAGAACACACAAATCATGATTATCAAAAAGCATGCAACCATTACACTTAACACATAGAAGTTCAAAATTCACATTAAGCTTGGCATGATGCACATTTGCAGTTCCGTTAGGTTCCACAACACAATTCTTATTTTTCAAACTAGATTTAACTGTCCTAGAGTGGGCTTCTACTTTATTCTTCTGAGTACTACTTGGTGTTTGCTGAATCTTATCTTTCTTTGTATTGCCTGAAGGCTGTGATCCGCTAGCACTAGTATACGATTTTACTCCTGTAGAAGACAACATGGGTTTGTTAGAAACTAGGTTTGATGAAGAATCTGTTTTTGTGTTTGTGTTTCCTGAGGATGTGACGGGCTCAGTGAATCTAACTCTTTTGTCCTTGTTCTTTTGGGTCACATCCACTAATTTATCACTTGAATTGTTGATGCTAGGGCAGGTTTGTCTGATTATTATAAGCAACTCCTGAATTCGTTTGGTATACTTACACGCAGAGTCTAAGGAATTATTTAGAGGATTTTGTGATTTTCCTTGTTCCACTATTTCCCTAAGAATCGCAGCTTCTTCCTGAGTGTGCTTAAGGTAGTCAGAGTGAGCTGACCTATTGTTTAACAATCTAGGGTTTATAGGTTCCATATCAATCTTAAGCATTTCTAGAGCAATAGTGTGTTTGGTAACAACATTGTCAGCTAAATCTTTTCCTTTAAGTTTCCTTAATTCATCCTTGAGAGCTGTAATGACCAAAACGTTTTCCTGAAGACTTGCATTTAAATCAGATATTTCTATAGACTTTTGATTGACTTGACTAACTAAAGCATCACATTGTTATTTTGATCAAATACGTGTTAGTTTGATCGAGTCATAAAGTTGCTTATAGGTCTGTTTCAAATGTTCATTCTCAGTAATAAGTTTTGACACCCTATGATCCAATTCAATATTTATCGTTTCAATCTCTTCTATGTCCTTTTTGATCTTATCCTCATTCATTTTTCCACTGAGAGATTTAATTCTCTCTTTTAACTTTTTTATGACCGTGTCTTTTTCTTGCGACTGAGCTTTCAATTCATTTAATTCAAAATATTGATCAAAACTTGGAGCACTTTGATTTGAAACAGAATTGTTTCTTTGAAAAATTTCCTGATTAAGTTGAGTATCAACTTCTAAAGAGATGCAATGTTTTTCAAGAGTGGTAAAACTTCTAAACAGTTTATCGTAAATCTCTTTTTCAACGAAATCCTTTTTGTTAAGAAGCTCAGTCTCAAGTTTGGGACACTTTTCACATTCAAGCACCTTCACAGAAGCATTATCCATAGAAGAATTCACAATTATGTTCACTATATCTTTGCTAATTACTTGTTCCAAGAGTCGTTCATTTTCATTCAAAACTTGATTCATTGTGATTTCAAATGTTTTTGACTCTAAACGATGTTGTTCCACAGCCTGTAACATTTGATGAAAGACATTTTGGACTTCAGAAAGTTCATCAATCAAATATTGATCGAATGTATTGAATAAGTCCTTCAGAGCTTTAACAAATGGAATTATTTCATCCCTAAAATAAGCTTTTGTATGTTTGAACCCCCACAAACCCTCAGTGATAGCTGTGGGTGTGGTTCTTTCTTTGACAACCATGTCAAAACTAGCAAGATGGTTTTTAAGTTTCTTCAAACTTGCATTCACCATGCTGACTTAAGGAAGTTCTTTTGGGAACCTCAACTATGTGGGTCAACAAGAAAGAATGGTTTTCTGGAAAATCACCGAATTCTAAACCAAAAAGGCTTTTTCAGCATATTAAAAATTTCATTTTGTGAAGCAAATCATTTTTCAAAATATTGAGAAAGTTGATTAAGATCAGGCATAATCACTGTTGTAGCATTAACATACCTTGTTCTTAACATTACAAGATCTTTTGGTTATAAAAGCATTTTTGAACGATCTCTTTCAGCAAGCATTTAAGTTCTCTTCAGAGTTAGGAATCACAATGGGATTAGTTTTCTCAATAATATCACCAACATATAGCTTCGTTCCAACTGCTGAGCTTTCTTCAGATATAAAGGATTTAGAAACCTAAGCTTGTTTAGTGGTATGATCTTAGAAAAACTAAGTTTTCATCAACATGTGAAACAGTTGTGCATATTTGATCTCTTTTAAAAACAAATTATCTAGTCTGTTTGATCCTCTTTTCAAAGCAATCTCTCTATCAATGTTCCTAGAATTCTTCTTGTAATAAAATCATCTTATGAGAAGAGAAACTTATTGCATTAAAGATTCTTTTTTCTTTTAATTTCAGAAAGAGTCTGTTAAGACGATCAAATCTCTACATACTTGCACATAATCTGAAATGTTACATTACGCCTTTACATCAACATATTGGTCCTTCATTCCACACTTTAACTTGGTCCTTATATCTTTCAAGCTCAGCATAAAAGTATCATTGAACACTATTTATTTTCCAATTCAACTTGGTACAATTATCAACTTTGGGTTTTAGTTGTTCAAATCACGATAATATCAGTGCATCTTGTTGAGCGTGAGAGAGTTAGAATTCTAAACACTGCCTGTTGTGATTCGATCACATACGAGAATAATGAATGATATTGCTATACTAGTTATTTCAGTCTCTGAATGCATCAAACATTCGACATTGTTCAAAAGACGGCAACACTTACACAGTCTTGATTAAATCATATCATTATTTCATTATCATGAATGAAACCTTATCAAGAGCACTAAACCATAATGAGATAAATTTCGCCATGCGTAGCAACCTTTGCAGTGTTGAGTTCATCACAATCAATGAGTCATATGCATCCAAATCATCAGCTTGATAAGCAACATTGTGAGTAATGAGCGTCGTGTGTCTTGAGCTTCTGGACATCCCTGGATCTGGCCAAAAATGCAAGTTCTCCTCATCATGTAAATTTGTCCACTTGCTTGAGCTTGACCAACAACTCTTTAATCTTAAACCATAGAATCACCCCGTTTCCATCATGGTTAGTGCATTGTTTGGACATGTGTCCTTCCCCTTTGGCAGTTGTAAACACGTAACAATCCTCTGCTTCCCCCGTTACTCCTACTTGGCTCCTGAGTGAAAGTTCTTGTTAGTACCCTCAGCATAAGAAAGTTGTCCTCCCCTGTACTGGTTGTACAGTTCACTTCCATCATAAATGGTGGCTTGTGCCTTAGGTTTGACGAGTTCCTCAGCTGTTATTTGTTATTAGGATAGCGAAAGTGGACTACAACTGACAGAATTACAATACATGATTTATGGCATCAATGGATCATCACCGTGATTTGAAAACTGGTATAGATTAGACCGGAGTCCTAATTGTAAACTTCAGATTGTTGGTTGACTATGGAAGAGTATTCTATTTGAGGAATGGATGATGATGGAGAGAAAAAGTTGTGGTGAACTGAGGTTTGATAATTGTTAGGGGGATAGGTGGTTGAATGAGGTGTTGGTGATTAATTGATTGAGTATTGTTGAGATTCAAAAGGTGATACATATTGTGAAGATTGATAAGGTGATACAAATTGTTGATGTTGAGAGTTCTGGTAAGAGTGCTGATGAGATTGATAAGGAGACTGTGTCATTTGGTGAGATGCAACTAAAGCAAGAGGATCGGAGTTGCGTTCATGCATCAATCAAACTTCATTTGCATGTCGTTCATGTTGTTCCAAGTGAGCATGAATCTGATCAACATTAGTAGTATGCAAATCTTTGACCAACTTAACATCAGTAATGAATTTGCTCCATTCAGCAGGAAGAGTATTCAGAAACTTGGTATTGACTTGAAATTGCTCCAGTGGCATCTTGTAAATATTCATATCATTGAGTAGCAGAGTGAATCTCAAGTAGTACTCGTGTAATGACTCTCCTTTCTTGTATGTAAACTTATCAAATTCATCGTACAGCTTACATTCTTGTTCTTGCTTTGTTAACGACGTTCCTTGCATGAGCTGTGGTATATCCTATATCATAACACGGGTTCGATTCTTGGATCGGGCTAGTTTTTAGAGAGAGAAACACTAGAGAGAAAATGTCTAGAGAGAGAAAGTGTTTTCTTTTGTAAAATGAATTATGACTAGCTTGTCTCTTCCAAAGTTGGAAGAGACTATATATAGTACTTACAATATACCGGGTATTAGTACCCGACTTAAAACCGAAAAACGTACTATTAACTATTAAACTACGAGCTATAATAAACAGTAAAATACACGGGGTGACCGAGTCTTTTTCTAATATCTAACAATCTCCCCCTAAGGGAGGTCACCCCTGAGAATACCAAACTTAATCACTTCTGTCTTTAGCTCGTGGACATTTAATACCTTGTTCATTTGGTGTATAGATCTTTTGATTCATCTTACACTTGTCTTTGACTGTGATCTTGAGCTTTCTTGAGATCATCGTCCAAACATAATCTTACATCATCTTGTGATGGATCGCCATCTTGTGCACTTGTGAAGAATGCATGACATCAGAGTTTGCGGAAGCTTTGACACCTTTATGAGGTCTTTCATAACATCATAACAAGTGTAGGTCGTGTCTTGGCATTTGGTTATTTACTTGACATCTCAGGTACTGGGAATTTCCATCTCCATCTCCATCTTTAAGATAACCTGTAATGAAACAGTTAGCAATAAAGAGAAAATTGATTTGAAAAGACAATCTAAGTGTTTCTTATAAAGGACTTTTGTAACACTTCGAGAGTTTTGATTGTTTGTCAAATGATGAATAACCGTCAATTCTTATACTGGAACAAGTTTGATTCACACAGAATCGCACCATTGTTTCTTTCCAGTTGACACAAGTTTGATTCTTGTAGAATCGCACAAGTCACCTACCTAGAGCTAGTTTGATGTTGGCTCTAGCAGGATTTCCATCTTCATTGTGAACAACTATCGTTTCACTCGGATGTTCTGGCAGTATCACAAGGATAATGCGTAGGACTCTTAAGAAAGACTTGTTTCCACAGTGTGTGAAAGACAAGAGAATTGGATATGTGTCCTAACGAGATTAATTGACGATCTCTTGGCTCTAGACTCAATAGTGCGTTTTGGTTTTAGTAATCGGAGGCTGGAGCAGACTGCCACCTTTTCAATATCAACTAACTCGGAGTGAGAAAGTCAATAGATAACGTGTTTTGTCTCCGTGAGAAATTGAACAGAATTCTTTTAAAGATTCTAAGTGTCTAGGGAGGGTTGTGCATTGCATCACTGGGTCCATGATGAACGATCTTCTATGTCAGCAATTCATCTTATTGATTTCTGACACATATGAATTGACCCGTTTCTGCCTAGTGAAAGGAGGGCTTCTTCTTTACACCTTTTATCCTTACAATTCTTTTATTCTTCAACCCCTTCAAGTGCGTTACCGAGACTTTTCATGACTAGAACCTTTTGGGTTTATACCAGAACAATCCCATCTCAGTCGGCACTTTTCCCTTATTCTCACTTTTACTCCTTTTTTCATGTCATACCTAAGGACTTCTACACTAACTAGTGGATTGTCCCTGGGTAGATCCCTCCGGTTATGGCTGGATCATTGGGAATAGTACCTAACCTTACCAACCTTATAACTCCAATTAAGTAAAATGCATGGTCGGTCTTTTGGTACAGTTCTCCTTTCCATAAAACCAATTGAAAATTCAATTAAGGTACTTATGATATAAATATCAAAGCGTTTAGTACCTCGATTGTTTTTGACATTTTTCAGAAACGCTCCCCCTCAAAATGTGCTTCGGTATTCGAAATTGTTTAGCACGTTTGGGCGGAGTATATGAGTCGTAATAATCACTGTTCTTTATTATACACATATTTTAATCACATTTTCTCCCCTTATCAAAAATTTTAAACCCTTTGACATTTTGGATATCAATTGATTTAAATATGTTATAAAATTTGGGAGAAAAGTGTGGCCTTAATTCGCAAGACGTGTAAGAGACATATAACTGCTCCCCCTCAATCGTTGAGGGATATAAATTACTCCTACACTTAACCATCAAGAGATTAACTAGCTACTAATGTACAAGGTATATTATTCACAATAAGAAATAAGATTGACCTTTTGATTGTAACGACGATGTCGTCACGTTGTTCTGTTGATCAGCCTGTAGTCAATATCTCTTATTCTTCCTCCAACAAAGCTTTCTAGACTTCGATAGATCCTTCTGATCTGTAGTCTTTTCTCGATTGCTGTGATGAAGTCTTTGCTTCTTCTCTTGTCATCCTCTGACCACTTCCTAGTCTCCATGCCCTTATTGTACTCGTACAGATGAAAGTCTTTAACCATTTGGTCCAGCTTTTCCATGACTCTTGTTAGCGTCCCATCACTAAACTTGTGAAGCTCATTCAGCCTCATCGGATTTCTTTGATCATTTCTGTCTCTGTAGACAACTGCTCTTGGCTTAAGGATGATCGTATAGTCTTCTTTGAAGTAATAGTCGGTTGCATCCCAATTAGGACATTCAAGGTTGAGCTTTGTTTGATAACTTTCAATCCTGAGCTGTAAGTCTCCCACACGATTTCTGATCACCAGGTTTCTTATCCATATGTTGACTGCCGTGTGAAGACTAGTCTTGTCTGTCTTGGGCAGATGGTTGAGCTTTTCTTGAATATTGAGTAGGAACAAATCTTCAAAATCATTTGGATGAAGATTTTTGAAATCCTTTTCTGAGATCTTGTACTCTTTGTAATTAGCTCGGCGAAGAATTATCTCTCTCAGATAGTTGTATCCGTATTTTTCGAACACCTTGACACTGATCACACTGAGAATTCGCATTTGCTATCTGACTGCTTCACGATCAGAGGGATCACTGTGTTTGTTGATGTAGAATTCCTTTCTTCTAAACCACCAGTGAGTGATGTCATAGACCGCACTAATGTCATATTCGCGTTCACTCTCAACCCACAATGATGGAACTACTTCTTCAAGGCCAAAGTCTAGGTAACGAGCGGATTTGAGCTTGGATATGGATAAGGCAATTTTTCGCTCTT
>BQNB010015543.1:37150-73087 GCA_026074375.1 Tanacetum coccineum
TTTAGCTTAACGATTAAAATTAAAAGTGAACGCGTACGAGAAAAAAATTAAATAGTGAAATTAAATAGTACTGTAAATGACCTGAAAATACGAAATGTTACATCTTTTATCTTTTGTTTATTTGCTCGCATGGGTTAAAGTGCCTTGAATTGATTGTAGTCACCAACCAAACCGTGCCAGTCTCTCAGGCTGAAAACCCTCTTTTCCCGTTAGAATTAGGATTTAGACTGACATAGGTTTAGAATCGAATAGAATTAACATAGATTAGATAACCAAGATATTAATTAAATTGATAAATTTAACCTCTCTTCAAGTGTTCGACACCCCTACTTACCATGAAACTACTACCGATCGGGTACACTGCCCGTTAAAGTGTTGTTTTTGGTTTAGTCAGCAAAATATAAATTTAAAACTTGAATCAATAAAATATACACCACACAACGACACATCAAGTTTTTGGCGCCGTTGTCGGGGAGTGAAAATTAATCTTGATTTTTATTTGATATTTTGGTTTTTAACATTAGATTAGATCTAACCCTTAGGATTAGTGTAATTTAGATTAGTGTATATTCTTGTATATTCTGTAAAATTTTGTATATTTGTCTTTAATTGTTTGCTTGTATATTTGTGTGTTTATTTGTTTGCGTTTTTAATTGTTTTTTCTTAAATACAATGTTCTGTTCGACAGTTGAATACGACGTATCCACTTCCATCGGATACGGCGTATCCAGTTCTCTGTCCAATACAGTGTATTCTCCCAACATATTAATACGGCGTATCCACTTTCATTGGATACGGCGTATCAATCGTCTGGAACAGAAACTAAAATATTTGATTTTTGTGCTAAATTTTTTACCTTTCTTCGGAACAAATCCTACTGATTGTTTATCCCTTGTTTCAGGTAGTGCATGACAAGGAGTTCTACAAACGAACTATTTACACCTTACAAAGAACCTAAACAAGAATTTTGATCATCAAGGAGACACTTCAAGACTCTAAGTCTTGACGAATTGAGATCGCCTGATTTCAATCTACTTTCTGACCCAGAATACTCGAAGGAAGAAGAAACAAAAGCAATGGCGGAAACCATGGAACAATACATGAGTAAGACCCGAACAGACTATGGATCGAGAGTCGCTAGGCCTAAAATTAATAACAAAGACCAATTTGAACTAAAAGGATAATTTCTTAAGGAGCTTCGAGAAAACACATTTAGCGGTTCAGATAATGAGGATGCAAATGAACACATTGAGGAAGTTCTCAAGATCGTTGACTTATTCCATGTTCCTAACATCACTATGGATCAACTAATGCTTCGAGTCTTCCCTATATCCTTAACTGGAGCCGCAAGTCGTTGGCTAAGAAATGAACCAACTGGTTCAATCAAAACTTGGGAATATCTTAAGACTAAGTTTTTGAACAAATATTGCCCACTTGGTCGAACTACGAAGAAAATGGAGGAGATCAACAACTTTCAGCAACAGCCAGACCCTTTATCAAGCATGGGAGTGCTTTAAAGAACTCTTGATGAAGTGTCCTCAATACTATTTGACTGAGATGCAGGAGGTAATTATGTTCTACAATGGGTTGGATATTCCAACATAACAGATTCTTGACTCAAGAGGTGCCATTCCAACCATGACTGCTGCCGATACTAAAACGGTAATCCAAGAAATGGCAGAATACTCTTAAAAATTACATAATGGAACATCTAGAGAAAGAAGTACTGAGACTTCTAACGGGCTGGCTGCTATACAAGCACAACTAAACAATCTAAGAAGAGATATCAAGAAGGTGAATGAAAAAGTTTATGCTGCACAAGTTGGATGTGAACAGTGTAGAGGACCCAATTACACCAAATATTGCCCACTAAAAGAAGAATGGAAAACCCTAGAAGAAGCTTACTACACGCAATTTGGTGGACCTTTTCAAGGAGGGGGATATAGAGCAATAGCTCCAGGGTACTATCAAAGGAACAACACAAATCCTTCGTACCAAGAATGAAGGCAATCTATGAAAGATACCCTGAGCAAATTCATGAGTGAATCAGCAAAGAGACACGAAGAAAATTCCAATTTGATCAAAGAAATCCGAGCTACGACAGATGCTGCCATAAGGAACCAAGGAGCATCGATCAAAACTTTAGAAATACAAATCAGGAAAATGAGCAAGGTACTACATGAAAGAGGATTTGGAATCCTACCAAGCTCAACTGAAACAAACCCGAGAGATTAAGTCAAGTCAATTTCTACCACTATTGAAGCTGATTTATACTCGATACGGCGTATTGGATCATCCCAATATGCCGTATCCACTAGACAGAACAGTACACTGTTGTACAAGTCAAGACAAATGACAGTTCCTTTTCTAAGTCGTTTGGATAATCACTACTATGAAGAAGAAGAGGGGAACTATGGACCAAAATTTACGGAATCTTATAGAGCTTCACATATCAATAACATCATACCCCGAAAGGAGAAAGACCCGGGGAGTTTCACTTTACCTTGCTTTATTAATAATACTTGTTTTGACAGTGCCCTTGTTGACTTAGGATCTAACGTTAGTGTTATGCCTCTCTCGACCTACCTTAACTTAGGATTAGGCGAATTAGCTCACACTAGGTTGACAGTGGAATTGGCGGATAGGACGATGAAATATCTAAAAAGGAATAGCTGAAAACGTACTAGTAGGAATTGGTAAATTTACTTTCCCATTAGACTTTATAATTCTTGATATGCCCGAGGATATCAAAGTGCCCTTGATCCTCGAAAGACCATTCTTGTCTATCGCCCGTGCTAAGATTGATGTTTACAAAAGAAAGATTACTTTAAGGGTTAGGGAAGAAAATATTATTTTTAAAAGTGTTAAACCAGCTAGTAGTTTAATTAAGAGGTTCTACATGCTAAGTTTGAAAGAAAGAATGGAACTAGATTTAGAAGCTAGGCTTATGGGAGAGACTTTGGTGTTAAATAGATCATTAGACCCTTTCTTGGAAGATTACATTGAATTAAATGATCTAAATGAACCATTTGAGCTTAGGAGAAATCAAGAAGATGATTTAGTGCCCACCATTGAGGAAGGTGAGGTAATTAAGGAATTTAGAACTAGGGTTGAAGATCTTGATAGTGGAATTGATGATTACCCTAGTTACTGCGACGATGATAAGAAAATCCATATAGATTGCGCCCACAACTTAAAGTTTTCATGCATGATAGGATTTGAATTTACACACGTTAACTTCTTCCTGTTATTGTACGTCACTGTGATGTCTAAAAAGTTTCATAATTTAATAATGAAAAATAAGATGGTGTACAAAGGGGATAATGTTGTAGGAGCCTTAATGAATGTGTCTATTTTTGTTGGAACCTTTTCCGTTATGACTGACTTTGCAGTTTTAGAGGATATGGATGCTTATCGTGATGAAGGAATAGGGGATATTATTGTTGGCGAACCATTCTTAAGAGAAGTTGGAATTAAAACAAAACGTTTTGAAGGAATGATTACCATTTACAATGGTGATGATGAAGTAACTTACCAAATGGTGCGATCACATCTGAGGTTTAAAAACCACACTAATGAGTAATGTAACATGATCCCACCATTACTGAAGGTAAGTGAGAAAGATAAGAGGAATGGAATCTCGCATGCATACCAAAAGCTTAAGGGGTTCTACAAAGGAGTTTTGAATCTAGGACCCGAATACATTCAAGATGCGAAGACGAAAGAATGGCTCACACGCGGGCACATTAGCGTGCATGAGATGGAATGAAAAGGAAGCTGAAGAAAAGTCTAACTTGAAGACTTCACTTTAAACAAAAGTGCTTCCCGAGAGACAACCCAGATTGTTATTTAATTTTGTTATCGAGCCTGTCTTCCTAGACATCAATACGGCGTATCCGCTCTATACCATACGGCGTATTGATTATATGGACGATATATGTCTTTACTTTCTATACACTTTAAAAACATTATTGTCAGTTATGAGAATACGCCGTATTCATTCATTTGATACGCCGTATCGACCAGACTGGCCTGTATTTAGTTTAGTTTAGTTTAAATTAACCATATGTACCAAGATAGGAATGCATATGTTTTTCCTATATTCTTTACAGGACCTCGTAAAAAGAAAGAAATATCGACAAAGTTGGTGGAATGCATATTTTTTGGAATTCTATGTGTGTGTTGTTCGTGCTAGGATTCAGACGCTTTTCCAGCACACAATCTTGCTCATAAACGCAACTTGGAGAATCTATCGAGCAAATATCAGGGGAGTTTCTCATTCTAATTCTTTTTAAATTCTTGTATTTAATGTTTTATATATACAACTAGGACGTTGTATAATTCAAGTGGGGGTGGAATTAGAATGTTTACTTGTCTTATTTTTCACACTAAAATGCTTAAATTATGCTCAAATTTAAAAAAAATTCAAGCATACTTTTGTGAAATTACATGTAACATAACCCACACACAACAACCCTTGTTAGATATTGTAAGGATTTAGCCTTTCCGTTTCCAAATGTTTACCCAAGTTCTACAAAATATGAGTGTGTCGGTGATGTTGTAGACTTTAAAACTTGGCTTGGTATATCTATTCGAGACCACAATGATAAGTACTATGGATTTAGATGGAGTAACTTGTTTAAATTGGTAAATTTTAGGATTACACCCAAATCGCCTTTACATGTTGCTTATTAACTAACTACACCGGTTAGTTAACCTCCCGTTTAAACCATTTTCCACTCTCATCTTTAGAGTGATGATCCATTAGAATAACTCGTAGACCCAATCCTTTAAGAATTACACCAACTATTTATTTTGTTACACCATTACACCTTAACCTACCCTGTTAGATTAAGTTTAATTTACAGTTGCTAGTTGCTTAAAGTGTAAAGTTTGTATTTCCCGAGTCTTGTGTCATTTTCTATCTTTGGTGCGGTTGGAAATTTACACATCGCAAATGGAAATGTATATTAGTAGTCAAAACTCATGTGATTTTACTACCATCACAATTATTGGTGAATCCGAAGAACGAAGGAACTATTGAAGAAATTATCCAAAATTATTATGATCGTGAAGATGGTGAAACTACACCGAGATTTGAAGAATAGTTAGCAAAAAAATCAAAAAAATTAGAAAAATTGCAACAAAGGAAGAGAAGGAAAAGTTTAAAGATAAGCGTTTCACAACTATCGAAGGAATTACACGAAGGATCGATTATTCATTGATACGTCAAAAAAATAAACGATGTAAAGTATTGTACAAAGTGGAAGATACCGCCACTTACCTTGTAGAGTATGTAAAGTTTTGGGATGATTAGGAAGTTGATCATTACGGGAACGCCAACTTAGGTTGTTGTTTTTTATTTGTGATCAAGACGTTGTAAATAGTTGTGTCTTTATCATGGTAACGGTCGGGAAAAAGTGTCTAGCAACTTGTATCTTAAGTCTTAATCTATTTGTTTCTTGACTTTTATTTAACAATAATTTACTTCCCTCTCACCTGATGATTAGCCGCTGGTTTTACGCGAATGAGGACTTGTTCGATGTGTGCATGTTATTCCGAGTTACAACCATGTATGCATGTCTTGCTGCTCGTTGGTTTACGGACTTTTGGAGAAAGTTAAAAGGTGAAAGTTAAAAGGTTCCTACCCTATATCATTCTTCATCCTAACTGTTGGTTAAATTCAAATGAGGATGTGATCGAACACACATGTCTATTCTGTCGTTACGGCCATGTATGTGTGCTTCAGCTGCCTTGTTGGAGTGGTACTTCTGGTGAAAGATTGTAGAATGATCAACCGTAAGCCTTTCCATACAAAAACCCATATTTACCTTTATAAACTTGTTACTCCTTGGCTTTAGTGGTGGAGATGTGTATCCTTGCCAAGCTTATGATAGAATACTCGTCACGACCGAGCAATTGAGCGAATTAGTTACATGTTACCACATAGATTAGTTGAGTGATTTGAGTGTTTTCATCTTCCTATTTCGTGAGGTGTTTGGTTGTGTACTTGTAATAGATCAAATAAGTGCTTTAACGGAAAATATCCTTAGGGATACATTTTTATAAACTTCTAAAGGCTACTTGAGGACAAGTAAGATTCAAGTGGGGGGATATTTGATGACATCAAATAACGTCTATTTTATAGCATCATTTATCCCATGTTATTAACCCATTTTGTATAGTTATTGCAAAGAATTGTTACTTAATCATTTATATTTGAGAATTGCAGTAATTATGGAGTAATTGGTGAAAGTTAGCAAAAGGCGCGCATTCTGGAGCTTAAATGAAGATATTTTAAAGATTACTATTCTAAAGACCAATACGCCATATCCATCAAGGAAGATACGGTGTATCCGTGCCTGCACTCACCAAAGACCACAAAAGGATAAAGCTCAATAGGCCATATCCAGAGAGACTCAATACGCCTTATTCAATATATAGCATTTAAATATTCTGGAAGATATCAAGCGTGGTCCCTACTCTAAGAAATCCCCAATACGTCGTATCCAACACTTGGATACGCCATATCCAAGCGACTTCCAGAATTTATAAATACAAAACTCAAAAACGAGTTTTAAGTGTGCTAAATCATATTCTCGATACCTAAACCACAAAAGTCAATTTTCAGAAAAGAAAAAGAGCCGAAGAGGTCGAGCAACGTTATCAATTCCATAGGAGACAACGTGTAATTCCATATACTTTAGTAATCATTCAGTTTTTAGTATCATTCGTTAACTCGGTTAGTTTACCTTGGCTAAATAATTTCTCTTGTATTTATTATGACGTTTGAAGGCTAATACCTTCGGGTATTAGCCATTATTATGAAGATCTGAATATTTCGTATTTGTTTATCTCGATTTCTTAATTTATTGTGGTATGCTTGTTTACGTTTATCAATTTATACTTGTTTACACACTTTTGTATGCGACCTATCATTCAACTGGATCTAGTAAAGCAGACCAAGTAGATCTAGTGTAACGTTTTGTATTTTCACATCTTTTACGACTTTAATAATTCGACTATTTATTTTGGACGTTTACGCGTTCGCTTTTATTTCGCGTCATTTGCTTAAATCGCGTAAGTTAAAAATAATCAACCAACGTAAACGGGTGTCAATCTAATTAATATTTACGTCAACTAAGTGTTAGATAATTATTTTTTGAGAATAATTATAATCTTTGTTCATTTTAT
Organism: Tanacetum coccineum; assembly: GCA_026074375.1. Taxonomy (NCBI): domain Eukaryota; kingdom Viridiplantae; phylum Streptophyta; class Magnoliopsida; order Asterales; family Asteraceae; genus Tanacetum; species Tanacetum coccineum. The sequence goes on from BQNB010015543.1 coordinate 44,345, forward strand.
TTTATCGGTTACATAAAGCGTTTACGTTTCGTGATAAATTACATTTAGGTATTCTCGGAACCACCAAAATTAATCTACGCTTCAACGAATACCTATGATTATTATTACTAATGATCAAAGTTTTATGAAACTTTACCACACTTGTCAATTGGGATGCCTCATTTATTAAGAAATAAGCAAGACTTATCAATTGATACAAGTATACATTCTAAAATAAAACTACACTTAAGTGATACTTGCACATTTTTACCAAGATATTGCAAGTAAATATCTAGGGACAACAACCCTTGAAATCATAGGATGATCTCTTCTTTTAGGAACATAAGAACACAAGTCTTAATTAGCTAGTGCATGTACATAAGGAGTTAGTGAAGTCTTACTAGTCACCCATGTTTCCCTCCCTTTGTCTCCAACTTTGCTCCCTTGATCATTTGATCAAGATATAACTCATTTGACTAGCTAATATTACATATACTTGCACTTGAAAAGATAACACATTCACTCTTCAACAATTAGCTAAAAATCAAAACTCCATCTCTTTTTTTCTCTATACAAGCCCAGGTCCCAAAATTTAACCTCACAACCATCCATATAGTTTTTATCTACCTCATTTCTAAGTAATCCTACACTATATCTAAGCTATTCCAAGGAGGTGTGAAGGCTTGATTAAGCATTTTAAGGATTAATCAAGTGGTTGCAAGTGAAAGTTTTCTTTAAGAAAACTAGGGTTTCTAAGCTTTGAAAGCTTTGGATTAATATCTAAACAATGGTTTAGATATTATTTGCTATCATACTACATCTCATTAAGGTTACCTAAAACCCTTTATAACCTTACATTTATCATTTTATGTGTATATATGTTCTATATAGCAAAATCACTATTATGATACTTTTAAACATGTAAAACATATTTTTACTAGTGATTATGATTTTGTACACTTATTCGTGTGTTATGTGGTTGTAAATATCATGGAATGATAGAAATATAAGTATGGTATCATGTTGGTTTAAGTGGAAAATGTATAAGTATAAACTTGTAATTAAAAATGTACTTAAGAAAGTGTAATTTAAAAACAATGTTATGGACTTGTTAACTTGGACTCAAGGACACAATATGGACCTATGGACATTATTATATGTAAGACATAGTATATTAAGAGTATTGGAAAACTTGTGGGGATTTATGAGGTTGAAAAGTATATAAAATAAGTATATAACATTAATTATTTACAATATATATAAGGGTTGTTTTGGTCTGAATTTTTAAGCATGGATTTTATGTTTTATAAAAATATTACATATTACAAGGATCGTAAGCATATAAAGAACTCGAAAAACCGATTGATAACGAAGGAGATACGTTAATAACAAGTTTACAATAATTAATACTTTTATAAAAATAATTTTATTAAAATTTACTGTTCATCAGGGACTTTAATTTTGGAAAAACATCATAAATAAATAGAACATTTAATTACGAGAACGTACTCGAAAGAATCACTAAAAACGGAGCTAAAACGAATAAGATACGACGTTTACGATAATTAAAGTTTATAAAAGTAATTTTACAAACTATGAACAGTAAAAGTACTATTCATCAGAAGGTCTTAAAATATAAAAATGTCATATTTTTATATATCATCTTAATACGAAGACATGGACGTAAGAAACGCGCAAAACGGATTTAAAACGGGAAAGTTACGCTATATTTACTAAAACGATAATTATAAACGTTTTTACCTTATAACCATGATTTCTAAATTACAAATAGATGGTGATGAGCTATATAGGATTATATTTGGTGTTAGCTATTCATAGTACTTAGTACTTATACGACCTATAATTATTTAGGTTGCATTCGGCGTATTTGTGACGCATTTTCAGTTGTGATTTATAATATCGATTCACCCACTCGAGGTGAGTTCATACCCCATGTTTTTACGATTTTTATAATTTACAAGTTTTGGAGTGAGAAACATGCTTTGTTTTATAATTGGACGCAAGTGGACATTTTATATATTGATTACGTTTTGCCTAAGTAGCTTGAACCCAATATGCCCGGTGTCATGAACTGTTAATTTCTGGTTTGAAAGCGCGAGTGTTATAAATAGATCTATTTGGGATTGACATCCCCGTTCGGGTGATTAGCTATTACCAGGAACGAACGTTATAGCATGTCAAATTTAGGATGTTTCGGGTTGAACATCATCATGGGCAATGTAGGCAATATTTATATTGTATTCATATATGTCTAGCTTAAGTGTCATAAGCTTAGAGAAACGTAATGGCATTTTGTGATATTTATCCTGGGGAAATCTTGCGGTCCGGATTTATACATATATGAACCTATGAATTCACCAACTTTATATTGACCGTTTTAAGCATGTTTTTCTCAGGATAACAAGTTACAAGGATACATTGATGGTTTATATTTTTGGAATCATGGCTATAAAGATTCAAGTGTATTGCATTTTGGGGATATTTATCATGAAGAAAATCTTCACATTTTTAAGGATGAACAATTTAAAGCATGGTGCTTTTGTATCAACATTTTATTAAATCCAATGTATCATTTTTAAACAACTCAATTAGAGGTCGTTCTCATATCTTGTATAATGGTATTATGAAGTAACGCTCCCGGATCCTTATTCCGCTGCGACCCATTTTGGGGGTATTACAGATTGGTAATCAGAGCCAAGTTTATAGAGAACCAGGTCAAATGTTTTGCTGGACTATAACCATTTTCAAACATTGCATTCATATAAAGGGGTTTTTTCACGGGACATAAATACACTAGTTGTTGCATTAGTTGGTTATACTAGATGCATTCATAATTGATATATGTGTTTATATTATACTACGTATATACCATACCAGTCTTATATAATATAGTTATATAAGTTATTTTTGCTTGTTACAGCAGTTATGTCGTCTGATTCCGCGGTTACCTATACTTCTGTCCACTCTGAGGCAGGATCTTGGAGTATCCCGTCTAAGGATCCTTACGAGGAGGTTGCCTGACAGTTGTTGGAGCAGGCACCACGTCCTTCAGAGTATGTACCTGATCCCATAGAGCTAGAGGATCATTTACCAATGTACATTCCTGAGCTTGAGCACCCTGAGGATTTAGTGCCAGCTGAGGATGAGGCACCTATAGAGGCATACATTACTGAGGTTGCTTCTGCACCTACACCGCCACTACCACCACCATCCCTTCTACCCACACTTATCCGACCCCCACATACTAGAGCAGCCATGGCTCAGAGGAGAGCTACAACACCATCCATATATCATTCACTACTTCCAGCAGGGACGCCACCATTGTTACCTATACCACTACCTGCACCATCCACTAGCCGCAGAGCTGACATTCCCGAGGCTGACACGCCACCTCGGAAGAGGCTACTACTTACTGCTCCCACACCTAGGGTTGAGGTTGGGGAGAGCTCTGCTGCTGCTGCTGCTAGACAGCCAGGATCTACTATGGCCCGCAGGGTCGATCACAGTTTTGTAGACACTGTGGATACCAGGGTTCGAGATACTGAGAGGAGGACTATGGCCGCCGTAGAGGTGGTCAACCTGAGGGTCAGTTACCAGGCAGATGTTCGCAGGAGAGAGAGTTTGGGGTTTTATTCACGACATCAGGAGGCCCAGGAGGACCGGGCTGCTGTGAGAGCTGAGATTGAGATATTGAGGAGAGAGAGGCTTGCTTACGAGCAAGAGAGCATCGAGACCCGTCAGGCCTTGGCTAGGTCTGAGGCTTACAGCAGGGCACTAGAGGCACGGATTAGAGTGTTAGAGACTCAGGCGTATCGCCACGAGTGGCAGCGTCAGGACGCAGATGATCGTGCTATTGAGCATATCATACGTACCCAGGCCTTGGAGGCTGGAGCACGCGTTGACACCTTAGAGGACACTGGTAGTAGTGCCTAGGTTTACCTTTCTATCATATTGTAGCTATACTATATAGCCTGCTAAGTTTTTATGGGTTACTCCCAGCTAGCAGACTATATAGATCTTTTGTTTCTGTTTAGCTATCATGTATAGCCTACTAAGTATTACGGGGTAACTCCCGGCTAGTAGGGCTCTAGGTTTATTTTCATCTTGTAACCTAGCAGTAGGGAATCATTTTGTACCAAACAGATCATGTATGTTTCCAGATTATATATGGAATGGATGTATTATGTCATGTCGATCTCGTGTTGGTTTTATATTTCACTATGTGATGTGATCCCATTTTATTTATTGTTCATATGTCATGTCACGTTATGATTGTATGAAATCTAACGGGTATTATAATTTCTTGTGCTTTGAAGAACAATGGCAACTGTTAATCAAGGGATGAGTGTCGAGGAAATTGAGCAGATTGTAGCCCAGCGAGTGGCTAATGCTATCGAGGCTATTGCTATTTACGAGTCAATAAACCAAACCAAACAGCGAGAAAACAAAGTAGCAGGGAATGCTAGCAACAAAAGGAAGTGGGAAGGTGACCACAATGGAAGCTCTAACCAACAACACAAAGGGCATAAGGTGTTTAGGGCACACGATGTTGGGCCAAACAACAAGAAATATGATGGGTCCCTACCTCTATGCAACAAGTGCATATTTCACCATAATGGACCCTGCACTGTACAGTACGGGAATTAGAATAAAAAGTATGCTAGAACCTTACCACTGTGCACTAAGTGCAATTACCATCATAAGGGTCAGTGTACACCCAAGTGCAACATATGCAAGAAGATTGGCCATCTGGCCTGGAATTGTAGAACACCTACTGCTGCTGAGTATCAACTAACTCTCACCTGTTATGAGTGTAGAGGTCTAGGACACTACAAGAGGGATTGCCCAGAGCTGAAGAATCAAAACCATGGAAACCAAGCTGGAAGTACAGAAGCACGTAAAATGGTGCATGCCTTAAGAGGAGAAACTAATCAAGACATTGATAACCTAGAAGATGATATCAATGCTTAAGCTATATCCCTTAAGAATTCTCGTTGTAATTTCGTTTAAATTTCTGTTGTACTGTACGAATGATTTCAAATTATCTATCAAGTTATGTATCACAAAATTTTCGTCAACTTTACTTTCGCTATCTGTTATGCAAACCAAATGGTAACACTATTTTGATGAAAATGAGCGTTGCATCGTTAGCCCTCAAATATACATAGTCTGGTCACCTATGTATATTTGGTGCATAGACTGATCATCTATGCATTCAGGAAGGACCATGCCATGTTAAGTAGTAGTCACCTTAAAACATCTTGTCAAGGACCAATTTTCTAATTATATCAAGTTTTGCATGTACATTCATAGAACGTATTTATCATAAGGAACCAAACTAATAATCATAATAAACCGAGTAAACTCTTGCATCATCTTAAAATAAAGTCAACATTATCTTACACCAAATCTTAAGACAAAAAGGCGAAGACGTATCATTAGTCATCTAGGGACAACCCGATGACAAGTTCAACCGTATTCAAAGGAATTGAGACCCGTATAAATGAAATTCTACATTAAGACATCAAAATTTACCTAGCACACATTTAGGAGGATTTAGACAAGATTTATACCTCTTCATCAACATCATTCCGGAAGGCAACTCGAGCTGAATTGCGGGACGCAATTCTTTTAACACGGGGAGACTGTAACATTTTGTATTTTCACATCTTTTACGACTTTAATAATTCGACTATTTATTTTGGACGTTTACGCGTTCGCTTTTATTTCGCGTCATTTGCTTAAATCGCGTAAGTTAAAAATAATCAACCAACGTAAACGGGCGTCAACCTAATTAATATTTACGTCAACCAAGTGTTAGATAGTTATTTTCTGAGAATAATTATAATCTTTGTTCATTTTATTTTATCGGTTACATAAAGCGTTTACGTTTCGCAATAAATTACATTTAGGTATTCCCGGAACCACCAAAATTAATCTACGCTTCAACGAATACCTATGATTATTATTTCTAATGATCAAAGTTTTATAAAACTTTATCACACTTGTCAATTGGGATGCCTCGTTTATTAGGAAATAAGCAAGACTTATCAATTGATACAAGTATACATTCTAAAGTAAAGCTACACTTATACTTTCAACATTTCAAGTGATACTTGCACATTTTTACCAAGATATTGCAAGTAAATATCTAGGGACAACAACCCTTGAAATCATAGGATGATCTCTTCTTTTAGGAACACAAGTCTTAATTAGCTAGTGCTTGTACATAAGGTGTTAGTGAAGACTTACTAGTCACCCATGTTTCCCTCCCTTTGTCTCCAACTTTGCCCCCCTGGTCATTTGATCAAGATATAACTCATTTGACTATCTAATATTACATATACTTGAACTTGAAAATATAACACATTCACTCTTCAACACTTAGCTAAAAATCAAAACTCCATCTCTCTTTTTCTCTATACAAACCCACGTCCCAAAATTTTACCTCACAACCATCCATATAATTTTTATCTACCTCATTTCTAAGTAATCCTACACTATATCTAAGCTATTCCAAGGAGGTGTGAAGGCTTGATTAAGAATTTTAAGGATTAATCAAGTGGTTGCAAGTGAAAGTTTTCTTTAAGAAAACTAGGGTTTCTAAGCTTTGAAAGCTTTGGATTAATATCTAAACAAGGGTTTAGATATTATTTGCTATCATACTACATTTCATTAAGGTTACCTAAAATCCTTTATAACATTACATTTATCATTTTATGCGTATATATATTCTATATAGCAAAATCACCATTAGGATACTTTTAAACATGTAAACCATATTTTTACTTGTGATTATGATTTTGTACTCTTATTCATGTGTTATATGGTTGTAAATATCATGGAATGATAGAAATATAAGTATGATATCATGTTGCTTTAAGTGGAAAATGTATAAGTATAAACTTGTAATTAAAAGTGTACTTAAGAAAGTGTGATTTAAAAACAATGTTATGGACTTGTTAACTTGGACTCATGGACACAATATGGACCTATGGACATTATTATATGTAATACATAGTATATTAAGAGTATTGGAAAACTTGTGGTGATTTATGAGGTTGAAAAGTATATAAAATAAGTATATAACAATAATTATATACAATATATATAGGGGTTGTTTTGGTCTGAATTTTTAAGCATGGATTTTATGTTTTATAAAAATACTATATATTACAAGGATCGTAAGCATATAAAGAACTCGAAAAACCGATTTATAACGAAGGAGATACGTTAATAACAAGTTTACAAAAATTAACACTTTTATAAAAATAATTTTATAAAAAGTTACTGTTCATCAGGGGCTTTATTTTTGTAAAAACATCATAAATAAATAGAACATTTAATTACGAGAACGTACTCGAAAGAAACACTAAAAACGGAGCTAAAATGAATAAGATACGACGTTTACGATAATTAAAGTTTATAAAAGTAATTTTACAAACTATGAACAGTAAAAATTACTATTCATCAGCAGATCCAAATTTATAAAACGTCATGAACAGTAAAAATACTGTTCATCAGAAGGTCTTAAAATATAAAAATGTCATATTTTTATATATCATCTTAATACGAAGACGTGGACCTAAGAAACGCGCGAAACGGATTTAAAACGAGAAAGTTACGCTATATTTACTAAAACGATAATTATAAACGTTTTTACCTTATAACCATGATTTCTAAATTACAAATAGATGGTGATGAGCTATATAGGATTATATGTGGTGTTAGCTATTCATAGTACTTAGTACTTATACGACCTATAATTATTTAGGTTGCATTCGGCGTATTTGTGACTCATTTTCAGTTGTGATTTATAATATCGATTCACCCACTCGAGGTGAGTTCATAGCCCCATGTTTTTATGGTTTCTATAATTTACAAGTTTTGGGGGTGAGAAACATGCTTTGTTTTACAATTGGACACAAGTGGACATTTTATATATTGATTACGTTTTGCCTAAGTAGCTTGAAACCAATATGCCCGGTATCATAAACTGTTAATTTCTGGTTTGGAAGCTCGAGTGTTATAAATAGATCTATTTGGGATTGACCTCCCCGTTCGGGTGATTAGCTATCACCGGGAATGAACGTTATAGCATATCGAATTTGGGATGTTTCGGGTTGAACATCATCATGGGCAATGTAGGCAATATTTATATTGTATTCATATATGTCTAGCTTAAGTGTCATGAGCTTACGGAAATGTAATGGCATTTTATGATATTTATCACGGGGAAATCTTGCGATCCAGATTTCTACATATATAAACTTATGAATTCACCAATTTTATGTTGACCGTTTTAAGCATGTTTTTCTCAGGATAACAAGTTACAAGGATACATTGGTGGTCTATATTTTTGGAATCATGGCTATAAAGATTCAAGTGTATTGCATTTTGGGGATATTTATCATATAGAAAATCTTCACATTTTTAAGGATGAACAATTTAAAGCATGGTGCTTTTGTATCAACATTTTATTAAATCTAATGTATCGTTTTTAAACGACTCAATTAGTGGTCGTTCTCATATCTTGTGCAATGGTATTATGAAGTAACTCTCCCTGATCCTTATTCCGTTGCGACCCATTTTGGGAGTGTTACATCTAAAGTCTGGGATAGGTCTCCATATAGTGATTTATACATCTAGAATTATAGTTACACAAATATTTTCCTTCTAAGTCTGTGTCTAGGAAACGCTTCGGGCTTAACTAGTTAATTGGATATTGCCAATGGTTTATTGATCGTGTTGACGAGCAGGTGACCTAGATAATTCAACAAGTAACATTCTGATTCCATTAGATAGTTGGACAAATGGACTACTAGTGTATAAATTGCTATTATACGATAAGTGGGTAAAGTCTCTATGAGCTAGGGTTTAACAAGATCATCATTGCTTTAATCCCTAAGATAAATTATAATCAGCAAATAAGGATGCTTTAATTGTGACAGAATTAATGTGTCTAGGTCTTAGGATGATGTAACACCTAAGTCTTAAGAATGATATGTCACCTCGAGAGAAGAAATCATTGCACTTAATAAACAAACCAACTTTCTAATCGAATTAATAAAGGTTAATACAGTTTTCTTATATAAGGTTCGACCGCTCTTTTATCTTTTGTTAATTAGTTCGTGTGGGTTAAAGTGCCTTGAATTGATTGTAGTCACCAACCAAACCATGCCAGTCTCTTAGGCAGAAAACCCCCCTTTTTCTAGTTAGAATTGGGATTTAGACTGAAATAGGTTTAACATAGGTTTAGAATAGAATAGAATTAACATAGATTAGATAACCAATATATTAATTAAATTGATAGATTTAACCTCGCTTCAAATTTTTGACATCCTACTTACCACGAAACTACTACTGATTGGGTACACTGCCCGTTAAAGTGTTGTTTTTGGTTTAGTCGGCAAAATATAAATTTAAAACTTGAATCAATAAAATATACACTACAGAATGACACATCAGCGGTCCTATATCGATTAGGGGGCACCTGAAATGGGTTGGGGGCCGCCTGAGATATGGGGGCCGCCCGTATTATAAAATTTTTTAGACTTTTAAATTTTGACATGAATTTACTAGGAAGAGTGACTAATTAATTTGCATTTCGCAAATTACAAATATCTAACTAGCTTCGGATGAAGTAGTTAAATTATCACGACGCAGAATGGAACGCGGACTAGATTTGAGACAAAAGAAAGAGAAGCGGACTAATACGATTTATGGAATGTGTTCCATCATTCCTAAACTAAGATGTAGATAGTTAAACGATTCACGTTTAAGGGGTTTCGTAAAAATGTCGGTGATGTTGTCGACGGACGGCAGTTTTTCGATTGAGATATGTCCTTTCTGGACATTATCACGAAGAAAGTGGTGAAGAATTTCGATGTGTTTGGTTCAAGAATGTTGCACCGGGTTTTTGCTAAGGTCAATCACGCCTTTATTGTCGCACATGATCGGGACGTCGTCGAGTCGAACGTCATAGTCGATAAGAGCTTGTTTCATCCATAGTCCTTGTTGACATGCCTTTCCGGCACTTACGTATTCGGCTTCGGTAGTGGATATAGCAAGAGCGGTTTGTTTCTTCGAGAACCAAGATGTCAAATAACATCCCACGAACGTACAAATACGGCTAGTGCTCTTTCAGTCTACATAATCTCCCGCATGATCAGAGTAGGCATATACTACTATTTCTATGTCGGTCCTCTTAGGATACCATAATCCTAAGTGTGTAGTGCCTTTAATGTATCAGAAGATACGCTTAACCGCTTCAAGGTGAGAGGTTTTGGGAGCCTCTTGGAAGCGGGCATAAAGATAAACACTAAACATGATATCGGGCCTAGTTGCTGTTAGGTATAATAAACTACCTATTATGCATCTATACTTGGTACTATCTACCGACTCACACTCTTTGTCTTTCGTGAGTTTAGTATCGGAGGACATGGGGGTTTTCATTGGTTTAGATTCTTCTAAGCCAAATTTCTTAAGCATTTCTTTAATATATTTAGATTGATTAAAGAAAATACCATCTTCCATTTGTTTTATTTGTAATCCAAGGAAGAAGTTAAGTTCACCCATCATGCTCATCTCGAACTCGTCATGCATGATTTTGGCAAATTCATCACACATGTCTTGACAAGTCGAGCCGAATATAATGTCGTCGACATATATTTGAACGATGATGAGGTTTGAACTTTTCTTCTTGGTAAAAAGTGTGTTATCTACCATTCCCATTTTGTATTCATGTTTAATAAGAAAAGCTTTTAATCTATCATACCAAGCTTTGGGTGCTTGTTTAAGACCGTATAAAGCTTTCTTAAGTTTATAAACATGATCCGGTTTTTCAAAGTCAATGAATCCTGGAGGTTGTGCCACGTATACCTCCTCATTGATAAAACCGTTCAGGAATGCACTTTTTACATCCATTTGGAATAGCTTAAAATCTAAAGCACAAGCATAAGCTAATAGTATCCTAATTGACTCAAGTCTAGCAACTGGGGCATAAGTTTCATCATAATCGATGCCCTCTTGTTGATTATAGCCTTGAGCAACTAACCTAGCCTTATTTCGAGAAACAATACCGTTCTCGTCTAACTTATTTCTAAACACCCACTTAGTTCCTATGATTGTCATATTCCTAGGTTGTGGAACTAACTCCCAAACGTCGTTAGCAATGAATTGATTTAATTCTTCTTGCATGGCGACTATCCAACTATCATCCGTTAAGGCTTCATTCACATTCTTAGGTTCTATAGTTGATATAAAACAAAAGAAGTTACTTTGGTTTTGGGCTTGTGATCTAAGGGTTCTTTGGTTAAGGTTTCCTATGACATTTTCTAATGGATGGTTCCTAGATTCCTTAATATTGACTATTTCGTCAATCTCTAAAGTTTCATCCTCAATGTCATTTTCTAGGTTTTTCTTTTCGGTAACCTTAATTGCTTCTTCTTCATCTAAGTCATCATCCACCAAGGGTGATGTCTTAGAGGGTGGAGGAGTTTCATCGAATGTCACGTTGAGTGATTCTTCGACTTTCCTAGTATGTTTGTTAAGGATGATGTAGGCTTTACTATTTTGCGAGTAACCTAAAAAGATACCTTCGTATGACTTTGGGTCAAACTTTGTAAGGTAGTCTTTAGTGTTTAAAATGAAGCACTTGCTTCCAAACACTCTAAAGTAATCTAGAGTAGGTTTCCTACCTTTTAAGAGTTCGTAAGGTGTTTTTCCTAAGATGGCTCTAATTAAGGATTCGGTTAGGAATGTATGTTGAAGTATCTACTTCGTTACACCAAAACTTTTGTGGTAACGATTGCTCATTCAACATAGTCCTACTTATTTCTTGAAGTGTCCTATTTTTCCTTTCAACCACGCCATTTGATTGAGGAGTGCGTGGAGCTGAGAAGTTATGTGTAATTCCATTGGCATTACAAAACTCTCCAAATTGCACCTCATTATCAAATTCTCTACCGTGGTCAGTTCTTATTGACACTATTGTACATCCTAATTGGTTTTGAATTTTCTTACTAAATATTTCGAATTGATCGAAGGCTTCGGTTTTGTCCTTAAGGAATCTAATCCAAGTATACCTAAGGGGGAGTGGTTTTCTCCGTAAATTCGAACGGCTGATGGACCGAAGAGATCCATATAAAGGAGTTCTAAGCATCTAGTCATTGAGACTATATTCTTAGCCTTGTGACTAGCGTGAGCTTGCTTTCCAATTTTGCAAGCATCACAGAAGTGTTGATCAAACTTAAGCTTAGGTAAGTTTCTAACTAATTCCTTAGATGCTAACGATTGAATAAGACGCATATTTGCGTGACCTAATCTCCTATGCCACAACGTGGAATTTTCATCAATCGTTGCTAGACAAATTTGGTCTTAAGGCTTATTTCCTAATTTCATCACATATAAGCTTTTCTTCCTAATACCTCTATCTATGACCTTACCATCCTTAGTGATTTCACTGTCATGTTCAGAGAAAGTTACTCTACACTTATTATCACATATTTGTCCTATACTTAACAAGTTAAATCTTAAGTTATCTACATGTTCGACATTATCTATTTTAAGAGAGTCATTCGAAATCGTACCTTTGCCAATGATGTTACCACGAAGATTGCTACCAAAAATGACATTACCTTTGTTGTATGTCATGTAGCTTGAGAAGAGCTTTTGGTTACCCATCATGTGTTTGGAGCATCTGCTATCCTTTATCCACTCACTGGGTTCTAAGTCAACTCCAAGACATATCTATTTATATAAGGTAATACCTCAAACATTTGGTCCCTAATATCTCATGGGTCTAAAGTTGTTAGTGCTAAACATCCTTTGCATTTGATGCAATTGGTTGGGATGTAGGAATGGAAGATACATTTCCCATGGCATGTAACTTTGACGTTGGAAATTGTTCCAAGTTACAGGAAAGCCATGAGATTGGTTTTGTCGACCAATGTTTCTTTTTGGTCGCGGTGTCTTAGGACAAGGATAATTATTGATGACTCTTCTAGGTGGTGGAGTTTTTGATCTAAAATTAGGTTTTGAAAATCCAACTTTGTGTTTTGATAATGGCTTATAAAATTGTTTAACTTTATCATTACTAGCAACGGGAACTTTGACATTGTTTACTATTATATGTTTTGGTCTAGGACCCAAAATAGATTTTTGAAAATACAAACTTTTCTCAGATCCAGACGTAGCTGCTGGCGACGGTCCCATAATTGCTTTGGGGGCGCCTGCATACTAAGGGGGCCGCCCATATTTATAGGACCTCCATCAGAGGATGCCTTTTTCTAAGCTTTCACAAATTTTATTTCCTTAGTTCCACTAGATGATGCTTCAAATGAATTAAACCCTAAACCTAACTTTATCACCGAGAGGGCATTTTGATTACTTAAAATTATTCATTTAAGCAAGTGTGCCACATTTCAAACTTTGTTATTTAAGAGTTTCATCTTTAAGCTTTCATATTCACCTTTTTAACATATGACATTTTACACATTCGAGATCAACTCCCTTGTTTTTCTCGAGTGTAGACACTCTTTTGTTTTGAATACTAATTTCTTTTTCTAAACTATTTCTAGTGGCTTTTAGTCTTTTGTTTTTAGTGATTAACTTTAAACTCATTTTGCACAGTTTATCATATTCACTATCTAATACTAAATTATCTATTGACGAGTTCTCATCACTAAAATAAGAGGATTCAAAACATATCTCACTCGATGCTTGAGCTACGAGACGAGTTTCATTTTTGACCTTCTCATCGTCTTCTTCACCGCTATTACTCCAAGAACCTCCGAAAAAAGCTCGTTGGTTCTTGACTTTCGGTGGTTTTGGACATTCTCTAATAAGATGATTCGGGTCGCTACATCTAAAGCATTTTCTATCACTTTTCCCGTTCTTGTCATCACGGCTTCTTTGGAATGTCTTTTTTTCATTCTGAGGTTGTCTCACGAATCTACCTCTTCTCTTAAAGAACTTCTTGAAGTCTCTTACCATGGCATACTCTTCATCCTCACTTTCGGAAGTCAAACACTCTTCATCATTAGATTCTTTCTTAGCCTTTAAAGCAAGAGATTTCCTTTCAACTTTTGTCCTAATGACTAATTCGAATCTTTCTTGATATCAATTTCGTAAACTTTTGGCGATCTCTCGAAAAGTTCATCAAGAGATAGTGACGTTAAGTCTTTTGACTCTTCAATCGCCGTGACCTTTGCTCTCCATTTAGGATGTAGAGCCCTAAGAAACTTCCTAACATAGTTCTTGCTAGAATAACCTTCATCAAGAGCTTTTAGACTAGTAATAATAGTGTTAAATCTAGCGAAAGCACTATCTATAGATTCGTCTTCGGAAATGACGAATTGTTCATATTGTTGAACCAAAAGGTCGATCTTATTATCTTTGACTTGATTATTACCTTGATGGGTGATTAACAAAGTTTTCCAAATTTCTTTTGCCGTGTTACACATGAAAATTCTTTCATATTCTTTTCTAGGCAAAGCATTATAAATAACCATTTTAGCTTCGTTATTTTTCGCAAGTCTCTTTTTAAGATCATCGGTTTGTTTATCAAAAGGGATAACCTCATCTAATTTGGTTTTTGAATTTTGTACAATAGGTTGAAAATCACCGTTGGTAATAACATGCCAAAGATCTAGATCTTTTGATTTAACATATGTCTCGAATCTATTTTTCCAATAAATAAAACTATCACTTTCAAAAAGTGGTGGTCTTTGCATGGACTACCCTTCTAGCTATTTGTCAAAATATATAGATCGATCCAAGCTTTAAAATACAGTATATTTTAAAAATCTTGAGTGACCTTGGCTTCTGATACCAGTTGTGGAAACTAGAAGGGGGGTTGAATAGTTTACAGGTTCATTTTGCGTTTTAAAAGTTTGCTTTCAAAGTACTTAGATTCAAGTAGTATGTTCAACCAATCAACAATATAAATCAACAAAGTAAATGTTAGTGAAAATATTACGATATTTAATCTATACGATCTCTTTATGTTTTGGTGATAACAAACATGTAACCTGTAATACATAACGTAAAGTACTACGAAGCTCTTCTTCGTCCTACTCCACTCCTCGAGTATCCTACTCGAGATTTCACTATGTCAACAAGCTCCCTTCAGGCGGAGAAAACCGTTTACACGTCGCTTACGTTATTTTCTGACACTAAGCTAAATGTCGAGTCCTAATCTTAGCTAGAACCAATCTACCACTTCACAATCAATACACGATCACTAGATCTACACTATCGGATTTACACAATATCCGAATCACACAAATATACAAAATAATTACAATAGAGATTTGATACTTAGAAGAAAGGAGGAGAGATTACTAATCAACACTTCGTTTCTTGGCAAATACGAGTGTTCTTCTCTTGCACTTGAATAAGAGGGAAGATATGAGAAGAAGAGATTAGATCACTTGAAACAAGATCAAGAGATGTTAGTGATCAAGATATTTAGTGAGAGAAAGAAGGTTTTTAGAGAGAGAAATAAGTGTGAGAAAATTCGTGCAAAGAGGTCTGATTTTCTGTAAGGAATGGAGCAGTATTTATAGGCGGGAAAATCCAACGGTTACAGGCGACGGTCCCGGCGGTCCCAGATATATAATGGGTATAAGGGGGCTGCTAGTAGACTACGCTCCCTTTTTTGTCTTTTTGTGGGGAATGTTGTATCTGGTATAGAAGCTTCCGTTTTGGGGGAAAATTTTGAACTTCAAATTTTAAGTTTTTAATAAAACTTTTCTTTTAATTAGAAAATATTTTGTATAATTAATTTTGTAAAATTCTTTTGTAAAAATGTAATGGGTACGAGAAAAATATTTTCTTGATTACTAATCATGCTTAATGATTTGTTTATTCATATCTTAAGTGATTACTAATCTTAAAAATGAAATTTTACGATTAATAATTTGTAAACGTTTAATTTTATCGTAAACGTTTTTATATTTTGTTATTATCAAAACGTTGAGAGGTCGAAAGATATAAATAACGTTTTTAGACATTATTTGTATTAACAGGGATAACACTTGTTGATCGAACAGAATAAACATCTATAATCAATACTATTCAGCAACCGTTTGTCTAAGGCTGACAATTCACCTATACAAATCTACATTTTCAAACATATTACTTAAAATCACAAATATAACAACAATAAATAAGCATCTGAAAGCTGATTCATCTTCTAACTCAACATAAGCATCTGAAAGCTACAACTAATCACCAAAACTAGCAAAATAAACTGCGTGACTAATCACATGTGAGCGAAGATCAAAACTAATCACCATAACAGCCACAAAACAAATGCACCAACCGCAAAACAACCACACAGAATCAACTGCAAAACAACAAACAAAATCAATGGAATCTATTGGTAAACACGTTTCTTCAGCTCTCACAGTAAGGTAGGTTTAGATCGAATCATAATTTTGAATTGATAAAAGTTAGGGTTTAAGTCGAATTGATGATATTTATGGATCGAATTGATAGTTTATAGGTCAAATCATAATTTTGAATTGGTTGAGTTTATAGTCGAAACACAAAAGGAATTGATGGATCGAATTATTGGGTTTAATTTTGGTTAGTTTTTGTTATATACACTGAGTGGTTTTTTTCTTTTTTGAAGTAATAACAATTTTTAAGTTCTCACACTTTAAAGTATGATAAAAGTTATATTTTTTCTTCACACATAAAAGTGTGAAGTTTTTATTTAACTTCTTTACAATAAAAAATATGAAGACAAAATTTTTAAATTACTTCACATTTTGGAGTGTGACCTTTTATTTTTACAATTGAAAGTGTGAAGTTTTTTATGACGTCACACTTATTAGTGTGAACAACGTTTGCGCACTTATAAGTGTGAACATCGTGAAATTAAAGTTCACGCTTTATAAAGTGTGAAGAAAAAAGCGTGAACAAGTGCCTAATTTGTTGTAGTGCTATTTGAATTGTTAGTGCAAATATTACGATATTTAATCTATATGATCTCTTTATGTTTTGGTGATGACAAACATGTGACTTGTAATACGTAACTTAAAGTGCGCAAGTTACTCGTAATAACAAATCATCAATGCATACATACATCAACATCTCTCACTGTCTCAAGTATGCATCAAGACGGACATTGGTTTACACCTGACGTAAATCACATAAGTTATGTACAAACAAGCATTAAACTTGTAGAATGATCAAAGAAATAAGTTTTTGTCTTAAACTTTACATTTTTATAAATGTAACAAAATATTTTTTCAAAAATTAATTAGACAAATTATTTTTTAATTATAAAGAAATGTTTTATGCGGTAATTATTTCAAAATTCAAAATCTGGTTCTTTTCCCCTCAAAACATGTTAAACTTTCACCAGACAAGTTTGTCACCACAAAAAGACAAAAACAGGAGCGTCTGTCGGGGCGGTCCCTTAAATAGGCCGGCGGCCCCCTTAAATATCTGGCGGCCCCCTAATATATCTGGGACCGCCTTTTCCTGACAGGCTGTTTTTCAGCTTCTATAAATAGTGGGCTACCTCTAACTATTTTCACAAACCTTTTGCACGATTTTCTTTCACTTCTTTCTCTATATAGATCTCACTAAATCTCTCTAAATCTTTGATCATTCAACTTGGTTAATCTTGTTTTACCTATGAAGGAGGATTAAATATGAAAAGTGTTTTGTTGTTTGATTCGTACTAGTTTTGTTATTAAATATACTTCGTATACTAGCTTGAAAAAAAATTTTCTCAAAAGAACTTGGAAGTGTCAACTTATATTTGTCTAAGTCGTAAGAGTAGAAATGATGTCTAAAACGCAAAATTTATGTGCTGGAACAACTTTTTAAAGTCCTATGTTCCACAGTCAAGTCACCAAATGAGTCTGAATCTATGAAGCACCGAAGCGCCTTCAAGGCTGACGTTCCCGTTTGGAAATGGGGTGGGAACGGATACGCCCCCGAAACGCCCCCGAAATGTTTCCAAGCCGTTTCCCTAATGTTCGAAACGTTTCCTATGAATTTTCCTAGCCGTTTCTGGATTTCCAAGAAGTTTTCAAGACGTTTCTTGCGTTTTTCGTTATCTTGCCCCCTAAAACTAACGTCGTCGTCTTCGATAACTCCGGCTGTGGTGATTTGGTGAAGCGGATTTTGAATTAAAAAAACTTGAAATTGTAGATCTATGGTTTTTCGATGGAGAAGACGATGTACAGTTAGAGAGAAGGTAGAAATAAAAAGTACAGTATTATGTTAACTTTTATGTCACATGAGTGAGAGAGAGAAAAGGTTTGACTACCAAACTTTTTTAACAAGAAGTCATTTTTGTCTGTAGATAAGTTTATTTTTCAATATATTTTAAACACATGTTGCTTATCTCTATTATAAAGAGTTAAAAATGAAAAGATATATATTTTCTTAACGTATATCTTAGTAACTTTTTTCAAAATTTTGTGATACTTTTTAGCAATTAGCAACGATTATAAGATTTAGTATTAAATCACCCGACATTATATTATTCGTGATCAGTTAATTTAGGGAACCATCTTAACGTTACGGTCGACTATGGATTCATGGTTAGCTATTTAGTTATCGGTTTGGCAGCACTTTGCACAAGGTGTTTTTCCTTGTCGAATCATCGTAAAAAAATAAAATTCCCCCTCTCAAAATTTATCCTGGCTCCGCCCCTGATTATACATACTCTCTCATCATCTCTATCGAATATCTATTATGGCTTCTCAAGAAACACAAGGATCATCAAATACAGATCAACCTCCATTGTGGGAATATATGGGATGTGGGTGGAGATGCTTTTGATTCAATGGAAGATGTAGGGTGGATTTTCTTTAATATATTTTTAATTTTTTTATATTTTTTATTGTCGTATCTATGCCGTTCTCCTATTTTGAATTTTTGATTTTTGTTGTTTCCCGTTCCCGTATCGTTCCCGTATCCCTTTGACGTTCCCGTTTCGGTGCTACATAGGTCTGAATAAAAAATATGTTTTTGGGTCTCTGATGGCGGTCCCATAATTGTTCGGGCGGCCCCCTAATATATCTGGGGACGTCACCTTTATGGGGGCCGCCTGTCTGTTTCAGCATATTTTGACAAACTTCGAAAAATCATATAAAATCAACCGTAAGTCCGTAGAAGTCGTGCCACCCGTCATTTTTTAGATAATTGAGTATAGTTTCATTTAAAAATACTTCCAAGTAATTTTAACAAACTAAAGTTAGTCAGAAATGCAAAATACTACATAGTGGTCAAAATTGTATGTTTCGTTTTGACGTAAAACTTGTAGCTTATCTTTTCCTTCAAGTCAAGCATTTCTAGTCAATGTATCTTTGAAAAATAGTGTATTTATCTTTTCAAAACATTCATCTTGATAAACTTTTGAAATGAGGAGAAAACTATTTTATTTTCAAATCAAATCAAGCTAAGTATACATCGTTATATCTAATACACAAAACAACGACGAATATCCTTATGTGTATGCTAGATGATTATGTGTGTTTACTTTTGTTTCAACTTAGTTAATAGATATTAATAAGTAATCATTACTATTTGTAATTGAGCTAATTATATATCTAGACATATGTGGCATGTATGTTATTTGTATGTTACTAGTTTTTGGATTATGCCTAATAGGAATTACGCTAGATTTCTTGCGTTAAGTTGTAAAATTGTTTGTGCATTGCATATAGGCATAGATCACTATATTTACAAGTGTTACATAACATCTTGTAGATCATTTTGAGTGTAGTAACCCACTTAGGAATGAGAGTTTAATTGTTTGTCAAGTGTGTGGAAAAGTAATGTCTTAATATCATATGTTAAAACCCATCATTAAAATATTTCCAACACATTATCTCTCTTTCAACATAATGTCTAAATATTTTCATCATCTTGCGTTGTTTGATCTTGGGTTGGTTAAACAAAATAAAAGATTGTATTAATACATTGGTAATTAAGTAAAAGAAAATATACTTTTTAAACCTTGCTTGTGCTTGCATTGTTCTAACACACACACATAATTATATTCTTTTTATAAACATATAGTGTTTTACAAAAGATGTGTGTTGTATTAAAATGGTTAGAAAAATCATTCATATACTAATAAAATGTCAAAAACTATGCATACTATGCATAACAACAAATAGTTTTTTTGCACACGCAAAATATATCACAATCTTGAAGTAAGAAATTAACTTGTCATTATTCATCAACCTCACATTTACAACTAGTCTTAGGAATTTGTGGAACACATAGGAAAATTCTTTTTTGTCTTCTTTTAATAGTTTTGTTGTTCTTGAGGGTCAAGAAAGATGCGAATACTTATCAACTCATTATTCAAACTATGATTGATGTGATTATCGAATCTAATTGACAAGTTTTCGAGTATGGACAAGAAATCAGATTCTTATTTGTCTAGCTTTAAGATTATATCAAAATATAACAAGAGATATTATCTTAAACCTACATACTCAATCACACTTGATTGATATGAAAATAACGACATCCCTTTCTAAGACGATAAGAATATGCATCGGATATAACTCACACTTGTGTAGATGAGTCTATTGAGTCTACTTGGTCCAATAGTTGTGTTCCAAATAATTTGGAAAAATATTATGCATTAAAATACACAAATGAAGTAGGATTGACGACTTAAATGTTTTGTCTAAAATATTCAAGTAATTTACCTTGCAATGCAATTGGTAAAGTCGTCATCTCCGAAAAGCCAAACATGAGCAAATGCACAACATATGTAACTTTGCTCAAACAATTCAAAAGCATAATCCCCCCCAAAACTTTTAAATTCTCTTCCTCATCAGAACTTTTCTCTTACTTTACCCAAATAAGCATAATATTTCTCTTCACCAAATGAGAAAACCTTTAATCCCTCTAAGGTTAGACTAGGAATAATTGAACATATTTTCAAACCATTATCGTTGCTCTTTTTAATAAGTGTTAGTAAGAGGATTGTCGAAAATGAGATGATTTGCTTATTCAAACGTTAATCAATCTCACTATTCAATCTAATTACAAATTTAGAATATGAACATGAAATCGAGATTAAGATTTATCTAGATCACGGAAATATCAATCAAATGTCCATAGATATTTTTTGGTGTCTACATGTTTAACCATCCTCAGTTATTACATGAAATCACGAAGTCGATATTAATACAACAAGATTAGTCATCAAATTGCAATTCACACTTGCAAATGAAGATGTTTCATTGAATCTAAAGTATTCAAATGCTGTGTTATTAGCTATGGTCAAATTATACATGCTAAAATTAACACACTCTAAGTAGGATTGACGACTTATAAATTTCCATCGGGAAACTCATAAGTACTCCAACTTGATAAGCAAGCCTTGGATGTCATTTCCGAAAACTCAAACCAAGAACCCTTATAACTTATATTAGCTTCTCCTAATAATCTAATTTCAACACCATCTCCTAAATAGTGGGAAAATAATCCTTGCCTAAATTTGGCACCTCCACGGATCGATGGATCCTTCGTCTTAGATTCATCTTCGGTTTAGGTAAATATGCCCTATGGCATTAGAATTAAACATCTTCCCTTTGTCAATTTTCAAACTTTGTTTTTTTTTAAAAAAAAAAAAGGGCGGTCAAACATACATGCTAATGAAATTTAGTTAATCAACATTATTTTATAAAGAATATTCACAAGATTATTGAGGTAAATAACCTTTATTGGATTTTCTTTTGATAAAAGATCTTGCAAAGGTGCATTCTTGAACACTCTCATTATAGAGGTTTTAACACTATGTCACTTCTTAAATCATCCTCCTAGGTCCTAGGTGATCATTCTCTTTTACACCTACAAACAACTGGCTGCTACTTTCATTAACCTTAGGATTCCACACATCTTGATTAGGATTATGTGAACCGGAATTAAAGCATGTTAGTTGAGTCATATTAGGCCCTAAGTGATAAGACAATATAAATCGTATCTTTGCTACACTTCATTTGGCAAATATAGGAATTCCATTTTGTCTAACATAAAAATGACTACTGGAGAATCTATTGCACTAGAAATTCGGTTTGACCTAACGGTTGAGATGTTCAGAGTAAGTTGGGTTTCATGTTTAAACCCGTAAAAATGGTATGTTTAGCCAAAATTGAGCAACACTAGCTGATAGTCTCTATTCATTCTCTAATGTGATTAAATGGCTTTTTTTAAATGATGCCTAATGATAGTCTACATCGTTAGACATTGTTATTTTCATTAGGAGTGCACACTATGAAAGTAGAAATTAGGTTCTCCTTGGTAAATCTAGGACATAATGCCACCCTCACATATGTGCTTCGATAGTTTTCAGATGTTAACTTGCTCCCCATGTAGATATGCAATTATATGCTTCTGTTTATCTTGATGCTAATAATTGTTTACTTAGCTAGTTGGAATGCATGTCATATTAAAAAGGCGTTGACTTTTTCTAGCAATTCAGATATAAAATATCTTTAGTTTATCTAAATGACAACAATGCTCCTACATGCTAAATGCTAAATGTTTTACATGAAGCTTACATTTAAATTATCATGTTTTGTTTGCGTCATCTTACGTGACTTACTTGTTAACTGTGCACCTACACTTTGTTAGGTTGATGTAGACAATTTACGGTTGAGATGTCATACAGTGTACACATTAATCTTGTTGATCTATCTGTGTTGATGCATGACTTAGATAACTTTGATGCTTTTATTATATGTCTTTTGATACATTATGTTATATAGTTTCTCACACTTAGAATATTCATTTCTTCGCGTACCGAGTCACTCATCTAAATTTTCAAAAGAGTCGCCAAAATGGTCTTAAAATCTCTTAGAGGTCTTCACTCACACACTCCTTGATCATCGTTCTTGACTTCCTTCTACATTATCTTACTCTTTTGTAAGTAAAGCTTAGATATAAAATCTAACGCTCCTCCAAGTTTAGGTTGACAACTTAATAATATTTCATTCGAAAATTTTAACTTGCGATTGCATCGTTAAAGGTCATATCCGAAAATCCTCTATCAATCCTTTTAACAACATTGTTAAACGCTTCCTTCATTTTCTTCGAAGAAATCATTCTTTTCTATTTAACGAACATTCTTTTCTCTTCGATGAACGTTCTCTCTTTCCGATGAAACGTTCATGCTCTTGGACGGAAAAACACTCTTTTGTCTTTTCGATCACACTTTTTCTTATACTTTAACCACGCCTCTTCACACCAGAGAGATGGCAATCTCTTTTCTCCACTATTTCGCTACCACCTTTAAGACAAACCGTATTACCTCATCGTGTTATTGTTTCTTATGAACATTCGCATATGCGCGAGAAAGAAGTACATAAACTTATGAGTGTAGTTCATCGTACGTTAACCACCATCCGTCTTGACATTGTCAAGCTCGTCGCCTCCATCTTCGTTTGTTTTCTTCTCTAATCTTTATTATTATTATTATTATTATTTTCGCGTACGAAACATACCGATGATACGTCACCATTTCCTTCGGGTCTATGTCAAAAAGGAAACATCTCAATTCAAAAAGGTTGCGTCTGAAGATAATCAATGTGTCGACACTCTTCTTTACCCCTCAACGCGAATCGTTAAATTTTATTCGTCTAGGTTTAGGAATGATGGAACACATTCCGTAAATCGATTAATTTCTTTTTTCTAAGTCTCGATATCTTGTCTCATGTTCCTTTCTGTGTAGTGAAAACTAATTACTTCATCCGAGTATTTTTAAGGTTTTTAATAGCGAAATGCAAATTAAAATGTCACTCCATTCAAAAATTTTCGTCAACAACATCTCTGATGGTGGCGTGTCTATAAACCAGGCGGGCCCCCCCGATCAAACAGGAGGCTCCATATATATATATGGGACCGCCTGGCTTGCAGGGCTTGTGATATCTGTCACTTCTTTTTCCAAATTCATAAAAGACATCTCTCTATTCTCCCTTCTAGAGCTGGCGTCTATTCTTCACTCAAACCTCATTAACTATTATTCACTCTTGTCAATAATTACTAGTTCTAGTACACATTCAAACCAATAAGGTGAAATGAAAAACGAGTCTTAAGTCATCCACCGAGTCATCTTCACAATAAAATTCATCATGAATTCTTCTCCACCAACATAATCACAAACTAATAGCGTTTATCACTTCTACAAACCATGAAAAGTAAACTACCCTTCATAACACACAAACCTATGCCCAATATCTCTCTATAGATTAATGGGTCATCCTCATATCCTAACACTCATAAGCATCATTGCTTATGTTGTTAATAGTCAAGTGAATTTCATAATGAAATGCGTATCATTCTCAAACACAATCCTTAAATCGTCATACTCGTAAACCTCTTTTCTCACTTCGAATGGTCTTTTCACTTCTAAACGGTTCCTCTCTTTCTCAATAGTCTTTTTACTTCTGACGTTTCTTCTTACTTCTAAACGTTTCTTTTCACTTCTAATAAGTCTTCTCATCTCTAACGTTTCTTCTCACTTCTAAATGTTTCTTCTCTCTTCTAATAGTCTTGTTACTATTAGAATTCCTTTTATATCCCTTGACAACTTAATTATTTCATCCAAAATATTTAAGTAATTTGCGAATGGCAAATGTTCAAACCTTCGCAAACTTGTCCACTTTCTAGAAAGTGAAGAACATAAAGAAGATATTCAATCTTCAAGTGTTATTGAGTCACCACACTGTTGAGTCTCTTATTATTCTTCCACCATGAAAGAACTACCTCATTTCACATTCAACCTTTGTTTCTCACAAACATTGTAAACCAACACAACACCAAACAACTTTTGACTTTCCAATCACCACCTTTGTCTTTTTAGATTAATTGCACATTTAATTCGTTAGTGCAAATGATATATCCATCATTTCAATCAACTCTTGTCAACATATTCCTTTTTAGTCTAACTCGTCCTTCCTACTTTTTCGCTCTATGAATCATTTTCATTCCATCTAAGAGCACATCTCTCCATCTAGTCTTATTTTTTCTTTTAAATTGTTATAAATATATTAAATATATATATATTATGTATATATATATATTATATATATATATATATATAATATTACTAATTATATATATTATGACTATTATTTAAGAGAGTCATTCGTCTACTTTTAAAAAGGTCATGCTCATAATATTCTCATATTCACAGGGATAATGTTAATCAATATACGATTCCCATTCTCGGTTTTTATTAAAAGTTAGTCTGATCTTTCTCGTAAACATAAGTCTCTTCTCGATTCTTTTTATTTTTTCATTTAGGTGTTTTTAAAAAATAATGGGATACTTGTGTCTAGTTTTCTACTTTCTCTTTCCAAAAGAGTCATAACTTCAGAATAATTAAACCTAGAAGTGATGTCTAGTTACCCGCTAACGTTTTGCTATATGTATGTGTGCACGTGTCTACTAACTTTTGTTTTGTAGCACATAAATATCTTGTTCTTGGTGCCCCAAAACATTTGGGGTGCATTACACGAGGGGGAGGCACTTGCAAGGCATTTTGCTCATTTAATTGCATCGAAACTTCTTGAGCAGCGATGGTATTTATTTTTCTGATCCATGGATCCAGTTGAGTCATATACAAGGAATGTAATTATCAATGGGGATGTATTAAGCAGGGGGGTAGTAGGAACTATGTGTTTATTTAGATGGATTAATTTAACCTGATGATAAAAGACTTTACTAGGTTGATGCAAGCTCACCTTTATAATAAGATAGGATTGGGGGATTGTCAAATACGATGACAGGTTTATTTTTACTTCAAATACTTCACCGCCTCCACTTTCAAAAACACCCTAAACCTTATTTTGGTCTTCCTCTCATACACTTCAACTTATATATTTGAAGTACACTACTTTCTTTTCATGTCTAATTCTTAACCTCTATGACACTTTTCTATCAAAATAACAAATAAATAAACTAGCCAAGAACACACAATCACCTTAACCTTTATTAACTCGCATCCTCTCCTTCATACCTCAAAACCCTATTTACCTCCGGACGCACCTATTCCTCTTTTCATTCTACCAACATACTATACCCGGAGGCACGTACCCTTCTTTCATGTCTTCTTCACAAACTCCAAACCTATATTACTCCAACTAATCCACACTATCCTTTTTGCTTGGACAAAAGGGGGAGAAGGGCGTTTGTAAACGAGTGAGTAACTTTGTTTAGGAATGATGGAACACATTCCGTAAATCGATCTCTTCTTTTCTTCTAAGTCTTGATTCTAGTCTATGTTCCGATATTTAATCTATACGATCTCTTTATGTTTTGGTGATAACAAACATGTAACCTGTAATACATAACGTAAAGTACGCAAGTTACTCGTAATCACTAATCATCAATGCATACATATCAACAACACTCTATGTCTCAAGTCTGCATCAATACCGACATTTGTTTGCACCCGATGTAAATCACATAAGATATGTACAAACAAATTAAACTTGTAGGATGATCAAAGAAAAATATTTTTTCTTAACCATTACATTTCTACAAAAGTATTTTTCAAAAATAAACAAACACAAAATACTTTTTAATAAAAGAAATGTTTTATTTAAATATAAAATTTGAAATCTGGTTTTCCCCCCAAAATAGAAGCTTCTATACCAGATACAACCTTCCCCACAAAAAGACAAAAAAGGGAGCGGAGTCTAGGCGGCGGCCCCCTTATATATAAGGGACCGCCGTTGCCAGACTGTCAGCTTTCAGCTCCTATAAATAGTGGGTCATCTCCAACTGATTTTACAACCTTTTTGCACGAATTTCTCTCAGTTCTTTCTCTCTCTAGATCTCACTAAATCTCTCTAAATCTTTGATCATTTAACTTGTTTAATCTTGTTTAAATGTGATCCAATCTTCTACTCTTTCCTTCTTCCCTCAAGTGCAAGAGAAGAACTTCGGTCATCTTCAAGATCTGAAGTTATGTAGTCTAGTTAGTCCATTTGTAACATTTGTTACATATAGATCGAGTCAATGTCTTCCAATCTTTAGTAGTGTGTAGATCCAAATGATGTATATATTTGGATGGGTTGATTATGGGTTGGTTAGTATTTTAGGCCTTAAAATACATTGGTGAAGTGGTAGATTGGTTCTAGCTAAGATTAGGGCTCGACATTTAGCTTAGTGTCAGAAAATAATGTAAGCGACGCGGTTTATGTGTTTAGGCCATAAAACACAAGGTTTGTTATGTTGGGCCATAAAACATAACGGGTTTGGTTATACCCGAAGAAGAACTCGACATCTAGCTTAGTGTCGGAAAATAATGTAAGCATTGGTATAAGGTTTTCTTCGCCGAAAGGGAGCTTGTTGATTAGTGAAGTAACTCTCGAGTTGGATACTCGAGGAGTGGAGTAGGGCGAAGAGGAGCTTCGTGACCGAACCACTATAAATCATCGTGTCAGTTTGCATTTCCTTTTACCTTTCTCTTTACTTATGTCTTTACATTTATCGCTTTACTTTTACACTTGCATTGTGCTTATGATTGTGTGAACTGTTGTGTTTGTTGTGTTAGTCATGGTTATGTAACACTTTGTAGTAAACATTGTATGTGTGGATGTATTGGTAGAATATGTGCTAGTTATTGGAAATCCATTTGCGTCAAACTTGATTGGTGATTTGATACAAATAATCTAGTGCGAAAACCTCTTTTGGAGGCGGTCCCTTTAAATAGGGCGG
Source organism: Tanacetum coccineum (assembly GCA_026074375.1). Classification (NCBI taxonomy): domain Eukaryota; kingdom Viridiplantae; phylum Streptophyta; class Magnoliopsida; order Asterales; family Asteraceae; genus Tanacetum; species Tanacetum coccineum. Next base: position 72,065 of record BQNB010015543.1, read on the forward strand.
CCCCCTTATGTACTGGGCGGCCCCCATACATTTATGGGACCGCCGGCAGAGAGTGATAAAATAATTTATACAAAAGATTTAAAGTTTTTAAGAGGAAACGTATTCACCCCCTCCCTCCTCTACGGTTTCCACAATTGGTATCAGAGTCACGTCGCTCTAGTTTTCAAAACAAATGGTTTTTAAAATATAGTACGATCCATGTATCAAATTACCTATGAAGGGGGATTAAATATGAAAAGTGTTTTCTTGTTTGATTCGTACTAGTTTTGTTATTAAATATACTTCGTATACTAGCTTGAAAGAAAACTTTCTCAAAAGAACTTGGAAGTGTCAACTTATGTTTGTCTAAGTCGTAAGAGTAGAAATGATATCTAAAACACGAGATTTATGTACTGGAACAACCTTTTAAGTCCTATGTTCTACAGTTAAGTTACAAAATGATTTTGAACAAAAAACGTGTTTTGGGGGCCGCCTGACTGTTTCGTTAGTTTTTGGCAAACTTCGAAAAATCATATAAAATCAACCGTAAGTCCGTAGAAGTCGTGTCACCCGCCATTTCGAAGATAATTGAGTCTACTTTCTTTTAAAGGAACTTCCAAGATTTCATTCTTAAATTAAATAAGTCAGAAATGCAAAATACTACATAGTGGTCAAAACTTTATGTTTCGTTTTGACGTAAAACTTGAAGTTTGTTTTTTCTTTCAAGCAAAGCATTTCTAGTCAATGTATCTTTGAAAAATGGTACATATATATTTTTAAAACATTGATCTTGATTAATTTTTAAAATGGAGAGGAAATTATTTTATTTACGAATAAACATCATTATGTGCATGCTAAATGATTATGTGTATTTACTTGTATCGTATTTTTGTTAATAGATATTATTAAGTGAGCATTTCTACTTGTAATTGAGCTACTTATTTATCTAAACACACATGCCATGTACACTATTTATTTGTTAATAGTTTTTCGGATTATGCCTAATAGAAATTACGTTAGATCTCTTGAGTTAAGTTGCAATAT